>PVIY010034946.1:0-26732 GCA_004026745.1 Myrmecophaga tridactyla
AAAAGAGAGAAGAGGCAGACCAAGAAACCTTAGAATGAGCGAGTTTATTCCTGCGCTCCCGGGCAGAGCTCACAGAACTCAAGGTAGGGAGTTGTGAGTTCACCGCTGGGTCCTGGTGCGGGTGGTTTTAAGCAGGGGGGTTAGGTGATGTCTAGAAGGGGCGGCACATTTTACACAGCTCGAGTCATGGTGACCTTCCCTGTTCCCCCGACCTAACAGGCATGAAAAAAAATAACCATAAAATGTGAGGTAATGACTCATAAAGGTATATGTTCTCTAAAGAGGTATAATACATACTATTTGTTGATCAAAAATGTTTATTCATCTAGGAACATGAAACATTTTCTAATTGAAAGACTAGAAAAGTCTTCAGACTTTAAGAAGAAGGTTTTAAACTTGGTGACTGATGCTGCTTATAAAAATCTTTGATTTAAACCATTAATTTTCAGTTGAATTATGGTGCTTAACAGATATAAAAATATCACACTTTTAAAAATTAAGGCAACTTATTCGATTCCCTAAATAATGGTTTTATATTCTATGAAATGACTAAATAATTTCTTTCATAATTCTCTTAGATTTTGTAAAAACCTGTTTATCAGATTTCCACCATTTGAATACCACTGTCACATCATCTAGAATTCTGTAATATTAAATGCATATGCGATCTGCAGACACAGAGAGGGAGAGATAGAGAGAGACAGACAGAGAAGATGTAGTCTCCCTAGTAAGGGGATATAGGCCCCTTTAAGAAGAACAAGTGAACTTGACTAATCATTCTCCAGTGCTTTTTATAGCCCATAATAGATCTCACCTTCAATGGATCAGGGAGAAAGATCTCATAAACATAAGAAGGGAGGATATCCTGAAACTTTATTATGACAAATTAAATAACATGCTAAAATATAATTAATAATAGTTTGAGGCCAAAATCTCCTCAAAAAGAAGGAATTTTCCTTAATCATTTTTATAATCTATATAACATATAATCTTGCATAATTGTACTGGAATCAAGTCCTGGAAGCAATAAGTATCTGCCAGGGCTGTGTTCCCATGTGAGTAAAGTGGCCATAAACAATTTCTTTGTAATTCACCATGAATTTTGTCATGTGCCGTGGTTTCCATGGACATAATTGTTTGACTCAATACTTTAGCCAATAGCAACTTTCTATATAGTGACCTGGTTTGAGAACTTGGCTCCCTATGGGATATGGAGCATATCTTCCTTTTTGTAACATATTGACTTCAGAGGAGAGGAGGTGAGACAGGGACCGTGATTTATGCACAGACAGTAGAGTGAAAAAGTGCAACAAGATTGACCATAATTAAGTGAAAAGCAACAGCTACTTTCTGAAGGATGACGTACAAGTGTCCAGTATGGGATCAATATAGCAATATCAGAGTTGCCATAGTACTGGGTTTTCTTATTTTCTCATGTGTAGTTCCTATTTTATGTTGGATAAAAAGTATCCAACAGATTATCTGGCCATGTCCTATTCCTTTATAACCCAAAAAGGTCTAATGTAATATTTAGGCATCATTTAGCAATCAATGAATGCTCTACTGCTATACCCCACATTCTAACAGCAGGCCACTCTTAAACTATATTATTAATACATGGCCTTAGTTTTTTCTAGTATTTTTCATCAGCGATTGTATTTTTTTCCAAATAATATGATGAATATTATTAAATGATAATATGATTAATATGCTGTTGGTGAAATTCTAGGCTTCTTTGTGTATGCTGGTAATATAAAACTATTACAAAGAAAACTAACCAGTTACACAGTAGGATGATTTTTATGATGCATTTTCTTTTTGAATATTTATAATTTAAATTAAAACATCTGCTCTTATTTTTTATGTATTTCTCAAAAATTTAAATAAAGTCAGGGAGGTAAACATAATTTTCACTAGATGGGATCTGGGTAATTGAAGATTAAACACTTTTGCAAAACTTGTTTACATGCACTTAAAATTTTTTATCATGTGACTTAATCAGCAGAAGAACATTTACAATTTATTTTGGGGGTTTTAGCCATTATTGTTGTACTTTTTCCCCAACTGACAAAGGCAATTAAGTATTAGGAATAATAAAAAGAAAAACCTTTCCTGAATCTTCTCTTTAAATTGATGTTCACTTCATGACAGAGCATGCAATTTTGGAATCTCCTGTTATCTAGCACAGTGCCTTGGCCATATTAATGTCTAATAAATATGGGCTTTATTCTTTGAATTATTTTAGATCCTTATCCAACTTCCCCATATTATTTGCTTATAAACCCATTCTCAGCCTTTGCCAATCTCCTTTAATGGGAAAATGCCCTGTGCAATTTGTTAAGGCACTCATTGGTAGATGCTTGCTTTCAACATCTGATGGCATCCCAGGGACTTGAGACAATCATTATCTGTGCAGTTTAAGACCAGAAATTCATACTAAAGTGGAAAAGCAATTCACTCAATTATTCAGATAGATTTTACTTCTTAGAACTGATACCCATTTGTGATACCTAAAATTTTGACTAGAACGCTAACATAAGATATCCTATAATGTTTTAGATTAATTGAATTTAAATATCAACTCAGGGATGTTAGCACTTTATTGTTTCTAGGTAGAACCAATTATTTGCAGCACATAGGTGATATAAACACCTTTCCAAATTTTTATCACTCTATGGATTCCTAAGCCCTTAGCAAGTATGACTTCAATTCCAAACCTAACTCTGTTATGCATACACCATATTGAGAAAAATAAAATAATATAAACTTTATAAAAAGACTGACATTTTCATTATAAGTTCACAAATATAATGAGAACATTGAGGATGTATAAACATTTAGGAAACTGATAAAAAGTTGAATCAAATTATTTTAGGATTCCTAAAGGTTTTCATCATATCATTCTAATTTCTAAGTCCCAGATATGCAGCTGAGCCTGTATAGTTATGTTAAAAATTTGAAAGTTTTTGACTGTTTAACTTTTGGTGGTTTTCCTTTTCTTTTTTTTTTGACTCACATAGTCGACAGATCCTCATTTACTTAAAATAATGATTTACATATGAAGAAGCCTTTTCCAGAGAAAAGTTACTGCTGTTTCAATATAATTCAATGATAGCAATGCTCTCTCAAATAGAAATAATACCAACAGCATATTCCAGAGATGTATGTGCTCAGCTATTCTCTTTGATTTTTATTCAGTTGTTACAGAAAAGTTGGAGCTTGAAATCAAACACAAAATATTACCTAAACATACAAGCTATTCACTACCTTCTGCTCTGTAATACTATTCATATAAGAAATGGTGAAAAAATTATCCTATAAGACAATCAATATGCTTATTCTGACAATCTGTCATCTCTCAAGTGTGGCATATTTTCCTTCCATCTGAGCAAAATCCTTTACTTTCTATCAATATTAATCAAAGCATATTTTTTAGTGAAACTGTAGATTTTATGTAGTTATATGAGAAAAACAAAAAGTCTTCATTGACTAGAGAAATTTCCAAGGATATTGTTCTATGGAACATCTAAACATAACATTCTGGTGGTTAAATAATTAGAAAATATGTATGACTGTTTTGTTAAAAGGAAGTTATGCTCATCTTATTTGTGATAGAATAGAGACCTATCATGCTCCTTTCTCCCCCAAGATTGCTCTGGGAAATGGGAATTTTTTGCTCCTATAGATTTTTAGCAAAACATTTTCAATAAATAAGCAGTATTTTTTTTACAAACTCAAGACATTAGGATGGGTCAATTAAACAGGAAAATATTTCAAAAGTTTAAGAAATATGAATGGTGGTGAATAAATCACTCCAAAAAGAAATATGTTCCAAAGAATCATAGTTTGTTGTTAAAACTTTTTTTTCATTTTCTTCTAAAGACTCAATAATCTTTTATTTTATTTTATTTTTTAAAGGACTTCTCGTATATAGTGGAGGAGCAGGTTTGGATTTCCCAGTGCCTGAATTCTAATCTCAGCTCCACCACTCACTAACTCTATGACTTTGCCCAAGTCATGAAACATCTTTGTGCCTCAGTTTATTTGGTCATAAAATGGATCCCAAAAGTCAAATCTTGTGGTATTTGCAAAGATTAGAGATAATATATGAAAACTGACTAAGAAAGTGCCTGATATATAATTATACAGCAGGAAAGCAGTATAACTGCAAACATATTTAAAGAAAGAAAAGAAAACCAGTGAAGCACATTGAATCTTTCCAGACATCGTAAAATCCCTCCATACATTTCCTTAGTGTGACTGTTGCAGTTCAATACCATCATTATAACTAAATATTTTATAAGCGTGTCTGATGCCATTTGTTGAGACAGCTGCTTCCTTCTGGAACAAAGAGTATGAAATCAGGGACAGTATTAATGTTTTCTCCTCTTAGAATTATTGTCACATACTGTGTGGATACATGGGAGGAGTCAAGAGACCAATATGTAGACAGTGAGGACCAAAGGGTCATTGGCACATCTTGAATAGCCCAAGACTTCCTGGGGTGAGAATAATAATGAGTAATTAATTCAGCTTTCAGTCTGTTTTCCTGTAGGTTCCGAACTTCAAGAATGAAAATTATAAAGTGGAATTACCGCTTGGCCATTGAGAAGTTGTATGTTACAGGAAAAATCATTAGAGAAGCAAAACAATAAAATCCAGTGTTTATACAAGCAAATAGCGAACACTTGGTCTGATAGAGTAAAACAGATTTTAATGGTGAAAATGGATTTTAATATATATAAATTAATTTAAAAATGTATGACAATTCTGGCTAAAGACTGTTCTTTGCAGGAAATTTCCAATCAACTGGCTCTGGGCACAGTGAAATTTCAAAGGGTAATAGAATTATCTCAAGCCAATTTCCCTGCCTCATTGTATCCTCCAGATTCCACCTACACTAGCTGTGTAAATTTCGACATGTTGCTTAACTCCTCTGAGTCATGGAATGTTCTAAGGATTAAGTTAAAAGCTCAGGCAAGCCAGATTTATTGCCACGTGGCAGGTTCCCATTAATGTTAATTCTTTTCAGCAAGTCCCCATTCAGTGTGACAACTTATGTGAAAGAAATATCTTGGCACTTCTTTCAAGGAAGCAGTTAAAGTTACAGTATATAAATTTTAAATTCATAAGAAGTTTGTAAGTGAATTATGATAGTGACCTATATTTGTAAATTCCTTTGCAGTTTGTAAAATGCTTTGCTGTTATACTCAGTTGTGTCTCATAAGAATCCTTTGAAATATGTACACTGACGTTGCTATGCCCATTTTCATGATAGAGAAATAATACTGTCTGTTCCTTGGAAATAGAAAATGGGTCTGATACATATGGCCCATATCTTGACCTTCCCTGAATGGTGGTGATGGCAGCACAACACTGTGATTTTAATTAACACCACTGAATTGTATATTTGCAAGTGGTCAAAATGGGAAATTTGAGGTTGTGTATATGTTACAAAAATAAAACTTTTAAAAACCATAGAACTGTACAACACAAAGAGCGAACCCTTATGTAAACTGTGGACTATTGTTAATTTATAAAATTATTAAAAAATTGTTTCAATTATAATAAAGGTGTCACACTAAGGCAAAGTGTTAATAATGGGGAAAATTGTGTGAGGTGGGGTATATGAGAATGCTGTACATTCTGCATGATTTTTCTGTAAACCTACAACATCCCTAACAGAAAAAAAATGAGAGGAAAAAAGAAGGAAGGAAGGAGTATCAGAGAAATTGAAGTTAGCATTCAGACATGAAAGCATTGAATATCTATTAGTATTCATTATTCTTTTTTTTTTTCTTCTTTTTTTCTTTCTTTTTTTCTTTTCTTTTTTTTCGGGCCCTCTTGCAGCGTCTTCAAGGCCGGCAGTATTCATTATTCTTAATAATAATATAATAACCCTATCTTTATAATCTGAAAATGAATAATTTCCCTTATAGTACTTATCTTCATAGAAACCCTGAATTAACCTTACTGACTGTTTATGTGGCAAGTAAATGATTGTAATGGTCAGATCAGAAAATGAGCAAAATAAAGAAATGTCTTGATTTGCTTTAACTTCTGGAATTTTCATTGAATTAACTTATGTTTCATCTGTTAGTTGTATGAAAACATACTTAACTGAAAATATAGCCTTCACACTCTGTTTTCACATATATTCTTCCCTCGATATGCTATATTACCCATGATTTATTGACATTTTTACACAAATGATAGTATATTTTGCAAAACTTTCACTGAACAACTACAAGAAATGTTAACATACTCTAGTGTGCTTAAAGAGTTGAATGATCAATGGATGTGGCTGTAAGAAATCATTCAGAATATACTAAATGTCCTACTCAATAACCTTTCATTTTTATTCTAGCTAGATGAGTGTTTCATTTTTATTCTAGCTAGCTCCACTAACTTTTGTTTTTTAATAAATCAATTGTCAGTATTGATACAGGGGAATAGTGTTCCCATAATTTCTGCCTTTTACAACATTGAAAAGAATATGACTGTTCTAGTTTGCTAGCTGCCGGAATGCAACACACCAGAGACGGATTGGCTTTTAATAAAAGGGGATTTATTTTGTTAGTTCTTCAGAGGAAAGGCAGCTAACTTTCCCCTGAGGTTCTTTCTTATGTAGAAGGCACAGGATGGTCTCTGCTGGTCTTCTCTCCAGGCCCCTGGGTTCCAACAACTTTCCCTGGGATGAATTCTTTCTGCATCTCCAAAGGCCTGGGCTGAGCTGCGAGTGCTGAGATGAGGAATGCTGAACTGCTTGGGCTGTGCTATGTTGTGCTCTCTCATTTAAGCACCAGCCAATTAAGTCAAACATCACTCATTGCAGCAGACACGCCTCCTAACCGACTGCAGATGTAATTAGCAACAGATGAGGTTCATGTACCATTGGCTTATGTCCGCAGCAACAGAACTAGGTATGCTCAACTGGCCAAGTTGACAACTGAATCTAACTAACACAATGACCAATGACAGTTTCAGATAAACCACCTGGCAAACTTTGTCTTGATAGGTAAAGAGGCATTGAAACATCAGGCCCCAGGGCACGGTTTTCTGAGCATATTAAATTTTGTCCAGCTTTTCATGTTGGGCATTTATTCTCTGTTTAGTTACTTTAATGTCTGAAGTGTTTTCTGGGCATTTTGCCCAGTTGGATATATTTGTACAGGTTTGTTTATACTAAGTATCAGAATTAGTTTTGAAGATAGATATTTGAGATTATGAATTTTTACATTTACACCTCAAAACAGCAGTATCATTTTTTAAACCTCTAAAAAAATACAAAAGTGAAATATTTGTAAAAATATCGTGGCTATTCTCTTAGCCAAAGCATTATTTTCAATAAAGCATTTTCAATAATGCTTTATTAGTACTAATGCCAAGCTACTGTAACTAAATCTAAATACAGCAAATCATAATACATTGAGAAATCAACTGCTGAATTTAGATGGGAATAATATTAACAATTCAAAAATGTTAGAATAAAATTTCATTTGTATAATAAATGATATTATGCAGAGACTGACTTTGTCCATATTTATGTAAATGTATTATTAATGTAAATCTAAAGTTAGGTAGTTGAGCTTGCCTTCCTTTTTTCTCCTTAAAATTTAAAAGACCCCAGAACTCACTTGCAGTTGTTGTCACTGTAACATTTTTGTTGGCTCTCTTAGTTATATTCTTCCAGAAGAGGACCTCAAGCCAAGAATTCCAGTGCACATAGATTTGGGGAAAGTGCACAGAATAGTTTTAAGAAAGTGATTGTGTGGTACAGGAAGAGAAGATCGTCAATGATGAGCATGATATTAAAGCAATAACCACTATGGCCACTGCAGTTTAACCCCTGCGCAAAAACACTGCCTTATTCTTTAAATACATGCCTCAAAAGATCTCACCGAAGGTTAGAAGAAGTTGGGATAATTAGACATAAACTTCCAAAGTTCATTGCTTGGATCTGTTTCCCAGGGCTGTTAATTCCTCTACACTTCTGTTCTTCCACTCCTGTGGCGCATCCATCATCCTTGGTCCTGAAGAATGGCCTCAGGCAGAGAGATACAGATGCAGGCGGTTGGAAACCAGCCAAGGTACCAAAAAAAGGTCTGAGAGATATCAGCATAGCACAGTGACAGCAAATGGGGGTGTTTGCCAGGTGCTTGGCCTGAAACTGTCCATTGGTCATAGCCTTTTCAATGTTGCAAAAAACAGAAACTAAAGGCCACCGACCCCACTTTCAATATTGGATAATTTGAGTAAACACAAATATGTCCCTTTCAGTAAGCACTTGGCATAAGGAGTGTAATATCTGACTGCCTCTGGCTGCAGTGCTTTTGGGATCTGCTGCAGAATTCCAGCCAAGGACATATTCTCTCTGGGTAGATCCAGCCTATGGCTGAATATAGCAGGAGCACAATGGCTCACCACTGAGGTCCAATAGAGTACATTCTAATGGAAAATCTTTGCCCTGGATCCTCCATTGGACTGGTTGAGACTTTCTCAAGTGCACTCACAGTGTGAGGCTCTTCTTACCCAATATTCCTGTCTTCCCACTCTCTTTTCACAGATGGCAAACACACATTGTGACCCAAAATCTTTGTCTACTCCTACTACCTTTCACTTTTGTCTTTACCAGACCTCATCCCCAAATAATCTCTTGCACATCTAACTCTATCTTTGCCTCTGCTTTCTGGAGGACTTGTGAAGCAATCTAGACTGTCTGGATATTTTGCAGAACATAATATTGATCTGTTACATTGAGAGCTTCATTCTAATTGGACAGGATCAATAAGATGGCTAGCATGCTGGAGGCCTTGGTAAGACACATGTGTTCCAGAAGATGAGAAATAAATGATACAGAAATCAAACAACCTGTTTTTAAAGATCCAGTGATGGAGGCATAACAGGATATCTCTTCCAAAATAAAAGGTAAATTGCTGCATCATGAAATCCCTATTACAAAGAAAAAACCGCAATGAAACCACAATACTTTTATCTTCAGGTTCTAGGGAAAGCACATTCCATATCTAGCAATATTTCTCATATATGGGCAGCACAGAAGACATATTTGAGAAGAGTCTGAAACAGGAAAGAATTCTGTAGTAGTTGTGGTATAAGCAGACATACCACTTGGACCCTATGACCTAAGAGGTGTTATGGGGTTGGAAGTGTTGGTGGTAGAAAAAAATACAGTACAGTGTTTATGGCAAAACCCAGCAGGACAATCACAAAATCAACCCCTGGGATCCTGAAAGAAGACCATGCCATCTGCAGCAGAGAATCATGTACCTTTTCAAAAACAGCTCCTTCCATCCTACTGTGCACAGGACACCACGTGACCACGTATCTGGAGCTACCAATCATGGACAGCGTTCTGTCCCTCTTAATAAGTCATAAACTTGGAAGGGTACAACAGGAGCTAGGCATGAGCCCTTCAGGACCAGAGGCATTGAGTAAGCATCACTATTAGGTATCCCAGACACCCATATCATGCACAGAGTTGAAAGCACACAGAGAGTGTGCTTTCTCAATTGATACCTATGTTCGTATGGGGTGTTCTGTATGACCAAATAGAGGAAGAGTAGGAAACTGAGTATGTTTAAGAATAATCCAGTTATAACCATACTCAGGCATGACATTGAGAGATAGTGGAGAGGGAAAAATCTTGCAAATGGTCAGAGCTATAAATGGTGTAGCTGGTCATCTAATTTTTATTAGCAACAATACCATGAGAATTGTTTTTTAGGAAAATAAATGGCTATTTATGGCCACAACTTTTCACCAAGATTTTCTTAGAAGTTTCCAACACTGACCAAATAACATTTAACCACCAAACCTTTTTCCTGGGACAGTGTCTAATATTTCAGATTAAGCAATGATTAGAAAATTGGACATTTTAAGTATAATGTGGGTGATGTCTTCAAATATGAAATAAGATAGAAATGGAATGATAACAAAATAAGTAGATTAGGATAGATTATATAAATTGTTGGGGCATTGCCAATGACTTTAAAACAACAGATTCTATAAAGTAACTTATCAATTAGCAAAATAAGGTTATAGAATCAATCATTAGTTAGGTACAACCCTGATATAGGACACACTGCAGCACATTTAAGAGGATTTTGGGTTTAACATTGAGTAATAAAAAAAAACCCAACTAATCATAAACTTGACATAAAAAAATAGATACATTTCATCAGTTTGCATGGCAATGTTTAGCCTCTAGAGTACCATCCTACTCCAAGCACTATGGTATTGAACTCTGTCCTTTCCTTTTACCCCAAAAGCTTCCCAAACCGCACAGGCATAAAGTGAGGTTGAAGTTTAGATATGAGAACGTTCTCCTTAGCTATTGATTCTCACTCTAGGTAGAATTTACGCTATTGGAAACCTCCTATTAATTATCCATATTCATGTAACTTACCACTATTTACCTCCCTAGTCCATCTGAATGTTTTCAGATTTTGGTATATCAGGGTTATATTGACCTCATAAAACAAATTAGGAAGTATTCTCCCTTTTTCTATTCTCTGGAAGAAATTGTGCAAGATTATATGAGATTATTTCTTCCTTTAACATTTTAAGGTATTCATCTGCGAAAGTGAAAACATCTGGGCCTGGAGCTTCCTTAATCAAAGGTTTCTAAATTATAGATTCAATCTGTCTAATACATTAAGAATACTCATATAGGGTGCACAGGTGGTTCAGTGGTAGAATGCTCGCCTTCCATGTGGGAGACCCAGGTTCAATTCCCAGACCATGCACCTAAAAAAAAAACAAAAAACTCATATTTTAGGTGTCTTTTTGTCAGTTTTGTTAAGTTATTTTTCAAACTAATTTTTCTTTCATCTACATAACCAAGTACACTGATATAAAAAGTTTTCTTAATATCTTCTTACTGACTTTTTACATATCTTTTGGATCTGTAACGATGACCTTCTTTTCATTTCTGATATCAGTAATTTGTGTTTTTTCTTATTTTTCTTGTTCATTTTACTAGCTTGCAATTATCAATTTTATTTTCAAAGAATGAAATAGTTGGGTTTTTTGGTTTGTATATCTGGATTTTTCTATTGTATATGTAAATTTTATTTTATTGGTTTCTTCTCACTTACAAAAAATTTCCTACCTTCTACATTCTTTGGGTTAAATATGCTGTACCTTTTATAGCTTTTTGACATGAAATCTTCTTTTCTAACATATGCATTGACAACTACTAAAAACCCCACCTCTAAACACTATTTAGCTGCATTTTACAAGTATGTCTGCCACATTTTTATTATTGGTTAGCTTAAAATATATTCAAAATACAATCATAATTGGTTCTTTGACCCACTGATTATTTAGAACTGTGATGCTTAATTTTCAAATACTTTGAAAAGTTATCCAATGCATTTAATTCAGAATTATTCAATTATTTTATGACTTAGAAAGCTGTTTTCTAATTTGAAAAAATATTTCTGTCCATTATTTTTAATGATTGTGGTAATATTTACCCAATTTCCAATATATAAATTGGTTCAATGACATTAGATACTAATTAATACTCTTTGGAAGGTGCCCAATAACTAAATGTCCATGGAAATAAATAAAAAATTTCTTACTGGAAATGGCTCATTGAACTTATTGTAGATTTCTAGTTAATAGTTATTCAGATGTGTCTTCTTTTGCTCTCAATTTACTCTGTCAAAAAAAAGCAGCAACAATAACAAATTAAGTTTTTAATATGAAAAAGTAACTTTCATTGCAGTGGAATTTGTAATGTCAGAAATAATTTTTCATATTAATGAGCATATGACAAGGATGAAAAGCTCTGATTTGTCTCCTATTATTTATCCCAGTTCCCTGCTAATTACTCCATTTCAAATCAGAATCTTCAGTGCATCTTTACTGAATTTCCTTGCAAAATCTTCATTCATATTCTTTCAGAAAGCAAAGTTATTTTTGTCACTTCTTCCACTACTAATACCATTTTCTTTAACACAAAATCCTTGCAAGTACACAAAAGAGAATTTAAAATGACTCTTCTTAGTGATTGTGTCTTTCCCAGGTAAGTCTCTAAAACCTCAACTTTTGTTTATGACATTCTTGAATTCCTAGGTCTATTGAAAGGAACATTCAACTTACTATTCTCCTGCCTCTCCCATATTCTAGCTTGTGATCTTTCAAACATGGCATAAGTCTGCTTGGATATCTCCTCAGTCTATCTCAATCAAAGAATGATTGCAGCAAATAAGTACATACAGCATGACACAAACTAGGGTTGATAGCTACTCGTATTTTCTTCTTTTTTCTCATGTTTCTATTTATATATTAGCTATTTTATACCTTTTCTTTGCCAAAATATTTTATGTACCCTTGAGATAGTGTGGTACTGGCTATCTTTATAACATAGCCCATATGTTTCATATCTTTTATGTGTAATTATGACTAAAATAAAAGAGAAGTAACCATCACCCAAAAATGTGCATAGAAATTGTTGGGACTTTGGTTTCCCCATCTTTGGGAAACAGTAAACAGTTTGCATTTTGTGTGAAATTGTTGTGTAATATTAGGTGGAAGCATGTTTTAGTTGTTATTACTATTGTGGAACTTTTAAGTATGAAGAAATATGTGTATGTGTTGGGAGCAGGTGAAAGAATGGACTGGTTGATGACATGCCTTATTCATTTCCATCAATTTTCTCTTGGTGTAGTGACAGAAAACTAAAAGCCAATTTTCTTAAGCTCCTTTGTATCTGGGGTTCTCACTCTAATTTAAATTCAACTTAAATGTAGTTACAGGAGATTTAAGGAGAGTAAAATAAATGTGAAAGTCATGTTTTAAAAACTTTTCTCCTGTTACTTCTGCTGGTAAACATTGGAAATATCTTATTCTTCTTCAATGACTTCAAAGATGTGGAAACAATTTATCACAGAAGCAGCATTAACTTTGTTGATCATTGCTATGGCAGAGCTCTAAAAACCATACCTGGCAGGTAAATATGGGAACTGTTACATCAAACTTCCCAATAATCATGAATACCTTTTAATAGGTATTTTAAAATATAGTGCTACACTATATTTTCATAGTGTAGCACACAGGCCCCTGGCAGTAAGCAGGCTCCTTGTTTATTCAAGCTACTCCTTCTATGGAAAGTCTCCCAGCCCCAAGGACAGCTGAAAGCACAAAAAAGCAAAGATAGGAGACTTCCGTAGGAGCCCCTCCCCCATAACCGCTCATCCGCTTCTGTAAACTCAGTTTTGCAATCCTTCTGCGTCTGATCGCCAACACACAGACAATCATTTCCCTTGAGCATCACCAGTTAGCATATTGGGAAAAACCCTGTCCCAAACAAGCCATTTTGTCTATAAAATCTTGTATCAGCCCCTGCTCAGGGCTCAGAATTTCAGAGGTTACTCAGCTGAGCCCTATGGCCATAGACTAATAAAACTTACTTCCTGAAATTTCGGAGCCGTGATCCCCGTTTTTTTCTGTTTCCATGTAATGTTCCTGGAGGCTTGCAGCCTCATTCCTGGTTACACACTCCTGTCCCTGTTTCCATGTAATGTTCCTAGAGGCTCTTGCAGAGCTTGTTCCTCATTTCACACCACATTTCTGGGGGCTCAAATGGGATCAAGAGGCTGGATCCCTCACCCACAATGGCAGCATCACCCTGACCAGAGACCCAAAGGGGCCCAGTGCTGGCACCGGGGCTTTCCCTGTCTTTCAGACCTCTAACCTCTCTGGGCAGGGCACTCGTCACCACCGGAGTGGTGACGGATCCAGGACAGTTTCTGGAACCAGGTTCCTGGAAGCACCACCTGTCTGACTGGTAAGCACTAAAGTCCATCAGTTTCAGCCCACTCCTAAAAAGCTAGGGGAGCCTGATTGGAAGGGGAGCCTGATCACCTCCCAGAGACTCTCCAAGTACTGGTCTCCAGTTGGAGAACCAGGAGAAATGGAAGTCTTTAGGTTCTGTTCTGGGAAGGGCAGTGCAGGTGTGTGAATGTGTGCATATGTTTGTGTGAGTGAAGAAGACTCATTGAAGAAGACACTCCCCTTGGCTGATTACAAATGGAATCAGCTGTGGATGCAGCTGACATGCTCATGATTTAATTCTATGAAATGTCCTCATTGCAACAGACCGGCCAGCACTTCCACAACCAGACAAACAGGTAACACCACTTGGCCAAGTTGACACATGAACCTGACCATGACAGTCCACCCCTTGTCAACTTGGCAGCTGCATCTATCACCTTAAAGCATACCTAATTTCTAAATAAAAAACATTAAAACACACATTTTTTTCTTTGTCCTAACAATACTCAACTGTCTTGCATACAACTGGAAACAGAATAACTCTCTCCAGAATAGGGTGCAAGTCCTCGGGTAACATTCATTCTTAAACTTGATATCTTACAACTTAAATAGTATAACAGGAACAAAACAGCATTACAGTCCTCGTTTCTGTAACTGATAATGTGGTCATAGTTCATATTTATCACTACCTTCTTCCACTACCCAGTCCATGTTCCCTTTACCCTCAGCAAGCACTTCAGCTGGCCATGGTTCTTTGCCTGGTGGAGTGACCCAAACCTTCATTCCTGAAGTTTCAGACCCACTGGTAGTCCTGCCTGGATTGGGCTGTTGCAGTTTTCCATTGATTTTAATCACAGGGCATGGTAGTACTAAAAGACACCCTAGGGGATCTCCTATATTCCAAGAAAACTCTTCTTTACCTCAATTGTGTAGTTGCTGTCCTATTTCCTCCTGAGAGTCAGGGTCAAGCACCCCAGACAATAATGCAATCCGCTTCTTGGCTTCTTGATCCAGGGGCATGGGTAGCCCAAAGTGACCAGGTGGCAGTCTTAGATTCCAGTTCAATGGAATCATTATTGTTTCTCCTGGTGGAAGCACTCCCCCTTTTGGAACTAAAACCTGTGGACCAGCAGAGCTTAGGGTCACAGGGACAGGAAGCAAAAATGTGAGTGGTGCCACTCCCATTTCCACCCTTTGGTTCATGGACCCATGGATCCTGGCTATGGGAGAAACAGCACCATAAAATGGATGCTGATTCAGAACATATACAGCTTCCTGAAAAACATTAGCCCAGACTTTCAAGGTATTGCCACCTAATTGGCACTGTAATTGAGTTTTCAAAAGGCCACTCCACCATTCTATCAATCCAGCTGCTTCTGGATGATGGGGAACATGGTAAGACCAGAGAATTCCATGCGCATGTGCCCATTCCCGCACTTCATTTGCTGTGAAGTGTGTTCCTTGATCAGAAGCAATGCTGTGTGGAATACCATCATGATGGATAAGGCATTCTGTAAGCCCATGGATGGTAGTTTTGGCAGAAGAATTTCATGTAGGGAAAGTAAATCCATATACAAAGTATGTGTCTATTGCAGTTAGAACAAATTGCTGCCCCTTCCATGAAGGGAGTGGTCCAATGTAATCAACCTGCCACCATGTAGCTGGCTGGTCACCTTGGGGAATGGTGCCAGATCAGGGTCTGAATGTGGGTCTCTGCTGCTGACAGATTGGGCACTCTGTAGTGGCTGTACACAAGTCAGCCTTGGTGAGTGGAAAACCATGTTGTTGAGCCCATGCATAACCTCCATCCCTACCACCATGACCACCTTGTTCATGAGCCCATTGGGCAAGAAAGGAGTTGCTGGAGAAAGAGGCTGACTGGTATCCACAGAACAGGTCATCTTATCTACTTGATTATTAAAACCTTCCTCTGCTGAAATCACCCTCTGGTGTACATTCACATGGGACACAAATATGTTCATGTTTTTATCCCACTCAGAAAGGTCTATCCACATACTTCTTCCCCAGACCTCTTTGTCACCAATTTTCCAATTATGGTCTTTCCAAGTCCCTGACCATCCATACAAACCATTAGCAACAGCACATGAGTCAGTATACAAATGCACCTCTGGCCAGTTTTCCTTCCAAGCAAAATGAATAACCAGGTGCACTGCTCGAAATTCTGCCCACTGGGAGGATTTCCCCTCACCACTGTCCTTCAAGGACACCCCAGAAATGAGTTGAGGTGCTGCATCTGTACACTTTCGGGTGGTACCTGCATATCGTGCTGAACCATCTGTAAAGCAGGCCCGAGTTTTCTCTTCCTCAGTCAATTCACTGTAAGGAATTCCCCACAGGCTATAGCTCTGGTCTGAGAAAGAGAAGGTAATGTGGCAGGAGTGGAGACCATGGGCATTTGGGCCACTTCTTCATGTAACTTACTTGTACCTTCAGGACCTGCTCTGGCCCTATTTCATATGTACCATTTCCATTTTACAATAGAGTGCTGCTGCATGCGCCCAACTTTATGGCTTGGTGGGTCAGACAATGCCCAGCTCATGATAGGCATCTCAGGTCTCATGGTAACTTAGTGGCGGTGGTTAAGCATTCAGTCTCTACTAAGGCCCAGTAGCAGGCCAAAAGCTGTTTCTCAAAAGGAGAGTAGTTATCTGCAGCAGATGGTAAGGCTTTGCTCCAAAATCCTAAGGGTCTGCGTTGTGCTTCTCCTATAGGAGCCTGCCAAAGCCTCCAGACAGCATCTCTATTTGCCACTGACACCATTGGATCTGAGGATCATGCAGCCCAAGTGGTAGAGCAGCTTGTACAGCAACCTGGACCTGTCGCAGAGCCTCCTCTTGTTCAGGTCCCCACTCAAAGTTAGCAGCTTTTCTGGTCACTTGATAAATGGGCTGGAGTAGCACACCCAAATGAGGAATATGTTGTCGCCAAAATCCAAAGAGGCCAACTTGGCATTGTGCCTCTTTTTGGTCATAGGAGGGGCCAGATGCAGCAACTTATCCTTCACCTTAGAAGGGATATCTTGACATGCCCCACACCACTGGACATCTAGAAATTTCACTGAGGTAGAAGGGCCCTGTATTTTTGTTGGATTTATTTCCCACCCTCTGACACACAAATGCCTTACCAGGAAGGTTAGAGTAGTTGCTACTTCTTGCTCACTAGGTCCAATCAACATGATATCATCAATATAATGGACCAGTGTGATGTCCTGTGGGAGGGAGAAATGATCAAATTCCCTGTGAACAAGATTATGACATAGGGCTGAAGAGTTGACACACCCCTGGGGTAGGTATTGCTGACCTTGCCAGCTGAAAGCAAACTGTTTCTGGTGGTCCTTACTAATAACTATTGAGAAAGAAACATTTTCCAGATCAATAGCTGCATACCAGGTACCAGAGGATGTATTGATTTGCTCAAGCAATGATACCACATGTGGAACAGCAGCTGCAATTGGAGTGATCACCTGGTTGAGCTTATGATAATCCACTGTCATCCTCCAAGACCCATCTATTTTCTGTACAGGCCAAATAGGAGAGTTGAATGGGGATGTGGTGGGAATCACCACCCCTGCATCCTTCAAGTCCTTTAGAGTGGCAGTAATCTCTACAATCCCTCCAGGAATCTGGTATTGCTTCTGATTTACTATTTTGCTAGGTAGGGGCAATTCTAGTGGCTTCTACTTGGTCTTTCCCACCATAATCGCCCTCACTGCATGAGTTAGAGAGCCAATGTGGGGATCCCACCAGTTGCTCAGTATGTCTATACCAATTATACATTCTGGAACTGGGGAAATAACTACAGAACGGGTCTGGGGACCCACTGGACCCACTGCAAGATGGACCTGAGCTAAAACTCCATTGATCACCTGGCCTCCATAAGCCCCCACTCTGACTGGTGGACAGGAGTGATGTTTTGGGTCCCCTGGAATTAATGTCACTTCTGAACCAGTGTTTAATAATCCCCAAAATATCTGATCATTTCCTTTTCCCCAATGCACAGTTACACTGGTAAAAGGACATCGATCTCCTTGGGGAAGGCTTGGAGGAAGATTAACAGTATAAATCTGTGGCAGTGTGACAGGGTTTTCCCCCAAAGGGACCTGGCCTCCCCTTCATTCAAGGGGCTCTGGGTCTGTAAACTTTCTCAAGTCTGGAAATTGATAAGGGGCTGTGACTCTGTGTTTTTGTAATTCAGGTTAGACTTTTGTTCACTTGACCTAAAACCCTTTTGTTTATACAGCTTGAACAAGAATTTAGTAGATTGCCCTTCTATTGTATTTCTAGGTACCCTAGGATTTACTAGCCAATGCCACAAATCTCTGTGAGTCATATAATTTTGACTCCTGCTTTGAGTTTGCTATCTTTTATAATAGCCACATCTACCATGTCTTTGGCAATTAAGTGCTGCCACCTGGTTTCTGCCAACTTAGGATCTGGTCATCCCCATTGTGTTTAAGGATTCCAGCTCAGTGACAGCAGTTTCTACAGTAATATCTGACCTACAGAGAAGTGTATCTACAGAGCTCTTCAGGAGAGCTAGTCTCACAAATTTATTTCTCACTGTTCTGTTAAAAGGTGCCTCCTCCAGACATTCCTGAGGGTGTAAGAGCAGTCTTTGCATGATAAATCCACTCTAACATTCCAATCTCTCTAAGCTTCTGGATCCCCTCATCTACATTACACCAGGGCAGTTCTGGCATTTCAACCTCAGGTAATGTCAGTCACCTTTTGATCCATGTTTCAGCCAACCATCCAAACAAACTGTTAATACCTTTTCTAACCCCTCAAACTGCAACATTGAATGCAGAATCTCTGGTTAGTGGGCCCATATCAATAAATTCAGACTGATCCAGCCTTATATTCCTCCCACCATTATCCCACACCCTTAAAATCCATTGCCACACATATTCCCCTGATTTCTGTCTATATAAATTGGAAAACTCACACAGTTCGTTTGGAGTATAATGTACCTCCTCATGTGTGATATTTTTACCTCACCTTTAGGGACCTGTTGGGACTTTAGTCTAGTTATAAGTCTGGAAGAAATGAGGAGTGGTGGTTGTGGGTTGTGAGAAGAATTAGAAATATCTTCCAAGCCATTTGCTTCAGGGCATTCATTTGCAGTTTCATCTGGTGAAACAGGATTAATCGCTCTAGGGCTAATCCCTTCAGAAGGAGGTTGGATGGCCAACTCCTAAAAGCAGGTTGGAAGTGAGGCAGTTATGTCCTCAGGGCAGACTATTACAGGGTTATCTAAGAACACTTAGCGTGACCTAGGGTTTCAACCTCACCCCCAACATCATTATCAATCCATATGTCACCATCCAATTTTTCAGGGTCCCACTCCTTTCCAATCAATGCCCTCACTTTAATGGCAGACACCATGCAGCATTGAGATTTCAGTTTACGTTTCAAAGTTGCTACTCTAACAATAAGATTCTGAGTCTGATTTTCAGAGATCTCAAGTCTACAGCTACAAGAAATAAGATTTTCCTTCAGGATACTCATAGAAACTTCTATATCTGTCAGATAGTGCTTAAGCATCTCATTTGAAGACTTAAGCCCATCCCTTTCACTCCTTAATGTAGCCAGTATGTCTAACAACAACCAGTCAACATCTCTGTATCTCTTATTTCCACAAAACTTTGTAAAAGTATCAAAAACATTATCCCCCAGAGCTTCGCTTCCTGCAAGCGAAGCATTAGGAGAATCGAATGGTGATATTTTGACTATCTCTTTTGCCAACTCACTCCAAGGATTGGAAGTGTCATTCTGAATATAGGAATCAGAGTCCTTAGTGCCTTTGAGTCCAGTCAGAGTAGAAAACCATTCATAAAAACCCATTTTAAAGATTCTATTTCTTAAGAACCACTCCTGTTACCACGATGTATTAGTTAGGGTTCTCTAGAGAAACAGAATCAACAGGGACACTCACAAATATAAAATTTATAAAAGTGTCTCATGTGACCACGGGAACACAGAGTCCAAAATCCACAGGGCAGGCTGTGAAGTCAATGATTCCATTGGAGGGTCTGGACAAACTCCACAGGAGAGGCTCACCAGCCAAAGCAGGAAGAGAGCCTGTCTCTTCTGAATCCTCCTTAAAAGACTTCCAGTGGTTAGACTGAGCATCACTTACTGCAGAAGACACTCCCCTTGGCTGATTACAAATGGAATCAGCTGTGGATGCAGCTGACATGATCATGATTTAATTCTATTAAATGTCCTCATTGCAACAGACAGGCCAGCACCTGCCCAACCAGATAAACAGGTACCACCACTTGGCCAAGTTGACACATGAACCTGACCATGACAGTGAACAAAAAGAAAATACATCATTAATAGCCACCACCGCTGTTGATTGGGACTCTGTTAAGTAGGATGGTGATGTGTGGAATGAGGCAAATGATGAAAGAAATGGGAATATTTTAGATAAGAAAGTTGGTCAGAAATAAAAAAGTAAATAAAGTCCAGAAATAGAATCTCATCCAATACAAAGGCAAAAAGAAAAGAAACAGGGCACTCAGATTACTTTCAAAACCACTATAAAAGAACAAGAAATAACTGACATTCCTAGGCATTTTTACTAAAAAAGACTGGTGAGCCATTAATTACCAGGATGGTCAGAATTGCTGATGCAGGGGCTGGAGGAGTGGTGCTGGACTATGCTGATTGAATGAAACTTGTAGGAATTAGCACCAATCCCTGCATACAGACCGCTTTTCAGGAATTTAGTCAGCAAACTGGAGAAATTTTCAACTTGCTGACATTGGCTGCACAAGGGTATAATAAACAATACTCATGAAATAATTGACCCTGTGAGAGGGTTATGACTTCATAACTTCATAAAAAGGAAGTTATGAAGTCAACAATTGTATTAGTTAAAAGCAACACATACCACCTTCTCCCTGTCAATACTTCACAAAGAAATGCTATCATTAAGGCAGTACCACCAGCATATAAACACTTGATAATGACTTTATTATTAGGAGAAACAGTCAATCCACTTAAGAATGTCTTAAATAAAATGGCAGAGTTGGTCAACATGGGAGACTGGAATACAGGGGAAGGAAAAAACAAAAGATATAATGGGAAATGGTTCCCCATGAAACCCAGTAACAGGATTTCTCACAAAGACATGTTCCAAGCCCTGCTGGAAGCTGGGGTCAACCAAGAAAGTATTAATGTTTCACCAAATAATGAGATAGAATATATGAGGAAAAATGTAAACCAAGTTATAATCACAAAATGAATAATGCTCCTACTCCTGGCAAGGCAGAAGACCTGCTCCCTTTGCACCTCTGTACCCTCAGTTAGTCCCTTTCTTCCAGACAAAGGGACTAGGCCAAACCCCAATATCTTTGACTCCAAATTTGTGGCTCCCCTTTGGTTTTATATTTCATGTTTTTGAATTGGGAAAGTTGTATAATATTGAAAAACTCCTTGCTTGCAAGTTTTATCCTTACAGTTTTTCTTTACTTTTATGTTTAAAAACAAATCTGTTGACTTTGAAAAAGTTTTGTTATGTGCCATTAATTCTTATTAAAAATTCTATATTAATGTTTCAAATACGCATTAACTAAAGTATTTCAAGTATTTAACATTATTCTGACAAATTCGATTTTGGTGGTAATTGTATATGGTGAAATGTTTGCTTGAAGTAAGGACTTAAGTATATAAGGATGTGTTTTTACTAGAAAAAAGAAAGCTAAAATAAAATAAATGGTTGTTACAGAATAAGAAAAATGTAAAACAAAGCCTGAATAAATATGGTAGGTTGCTGAAGGTTTGTGGAAAAGGAAATTATGGTCAAAGTTAGGAAAAGTTTTAGGTTAACTAAAAAGGGAAGATGTTGGAAGCAGAACATGAACTCGTTAGTATCTACCCTCCCTTACATGAGTTTGAGCCAGGGGGCTTGTTGTGGGTCAAAAACTTGAAAAAAAGTTCCCTCCAGCCTCAATGGAGAGGCCTTTACCGTGTTGCTTTAGTAACCCCAACAGCTGTCAAGGTCGCGGAGATCATCCATGGATTCACCACTCTTGGGTCAAGAGGACCCCACTGCAGATGATCCCTGGGAGTGCACCCCTGATCCTGAGCACCCAATGTGCCTCACCCTCTGGAGACTGCTGCACATGTCTCCATCACAGCCAAGATAACTGACTAGTCTGCGACTAAGGCCTGAATGATTGCTGTAGGCCTGCTTTGGTCACCCCAGAAGCTGACCGATCTATGCACGGCCAAAGCCTGAGGAAGCTGCCAACCAGCCTAAGTAACCCTTCCTGGTTTCTATGGGTGTTCTAATGTTGTGAGTATCCCTCTCAGTCCCTTGCTTGTGCTAATTATGTACTTAATCCTCTTAGTCTTCCCAGCTGCTGTATAGAGTGCATGTCCCCGGTGATGGCATTTCCCGTAGCCAGCACTATGGTCCTTACTCTGATGCTCCTAACTGGCATCCTTACAGGCTACTTCAGTGGGGATGACCCATGCGAGAAATGCCTTGAAATCACCTATATCAGAGACAGAGTAGAAACCATGGTGGTCTTCTACAATGAGTATTTATGCTCTGGTTCACCCCAGGTCTGTCACCTTAAAGACACCCAATGCTCTGTGTGCACTCCCAAGGGAGGTTCCCCTGTATGCTATAATCCTATCTTGCCAGGTTCAGTAGTGCTGTTTTTGCTACTCTGGGGTGGCAAGGCTATCACCATAACCTCTAGAAAGGGCAATAGTTCCCATGTCCACCTGACCTTCAACACATGTACAGTTTTACCCTCCACCGAATCCAACACCTTTCCTGGTGCAGTCCTCCTGGTAGTGCAATGCATATGATATCAGGGGAAGAGCTCTTGGCTGTGCTGAAGTGGAGGCTTCCTGGGAGCTGGTGCCATGCAGTTCGTCTCTTGCCCAAAGCTATGAGCTGAGGCCTCACTGGAGAAAAAACCTGGGTTTCCTAAAGCTTGTGACCAGAGCCAGGGCCTCACCAGTAGGTAAGGGAATCCCAAGGCAGGTGCTAAGTGTGGAGGCCAAGGGGCATAGGCTGTTGAGAAGACAGATTGGACCCTCTCAGGGGGAATTGCCCCTCTTTCACTTGTACACCTCACATTGTTCTGCTTGGCCCCAGAGGATGGCTGGTGAGCCAAAGATGAGTAAGATTCCTCAGGGAAGGAAAAACCTAAAGATAGGCACAGTCTCAAAGGGGCTATCAGGAGAAACCTTGGGACCAACAGAGGTGGGGCACAGACCCTCAATCCCCCCACCCAACTTTTCAAGGGCCTAAACCCTGCTTGGTTACCTTGTTTCCCACGCCCAGCTCAGAACAGGACATACCAATACCTGCAACAAGAAGAGGACAAGATATAGGTGATGCTATGGCCCACTAGCGTGGGCAAGCATCAAAGGGCGGGGGGAATGTGGCATGCAGGCCCCTGACAGCAAGCAGGCTCCTTGTTTTCTCAAACTACTCCCTCTTTGGAAAGTCTCCCAGCCCCAAGGACAGTTGAAAGTGCACATAAGCAAAGATGAGAGGCTTCTGGAGGAGCCCCCTTTCCTGTAACTGCTCATCCCCTTCTGTAAACTCAGCTTTGCAGTCCTTCTGGGTCTGATTGCTGGCACACAGCCAGTCATCTCCCTTGAGCATCACCAGCTACCATATTGGAAAAAACCTGTCCCAAACAAGTCATTTTGTCTATTAAATCTTGTATCAGCCCGTGCTCAGGGCTCAGACTTTCAGAGGCTACTCACCTCAGCCCTATGGCTGTAGACCAATAAAACCTACTTCCTGAAACTTCAGAACCTTGATCCAGGTTTGTTCTGTTTCCATGTAATGTTCCTGGAGGTTTGCAGCCTCATTCCTGGTTATGTGCTCCAGTTCTGTTTCTGCATAACGTTCCTGGAGGCTCTTGCAGAGCCTCATTCCTGATTTCACACTACAATAGTTGAATTAGCTGAAGTGATTTTAGTTTCTTAAGTATTCGATTTGGATTCATAGAATTATGACATATTTTAAGCATTGCTGAATATGATTTTCTAATATTTTAAGAGTGTTTTCATTTAAGTTCAAAATTGACATTTCTTTATAATTTTTTATTGTTCTTGTCTAGTTTTGTTATAAAAATTACATTAGCCTAAAGTCCTTCTTACTTCCTACAGACCATTCCCCTACTAATTTCAATGATAAACTTTGGACAAATTAGAACAAAAACAATTATCTGAGGACTATGAAAAGCAAACAAAAGCAACCATACTGGGAAGGGGAAGTGAGGCAGGTTTGATAGGGAAGGGAGGGAAGGGAAAGTGACACTAAAATCCATAAGAAAAGTTCCTTTTGGCATTCACAGACCCAGACCTGCACACTTAGCCCTCGCTCAGGTTGGCACCTGAAAAAAACAATGAAAAGAGCTGTTCATCAATCCTTTATTAGCATAGCCAGAGGAGAAGGGCCCCTTAAAGCCCTTATAATACAAGGATCTTGGTTTCAGAGGGCTTCTCCTACTTTGGAGAATGCCTGCGCTCATCTTCCTTCAAGCTTGTACATACACTATGCAGTAAAGTTTTGAGCTGTACACACTGGCTAGCCTTCCATTTATTTTCTGCAGCTGAGTCATGAACTTTCATGGCATCCATCCCTATCAGAGAGTCTAGACTTCTCTGAGAATTCCCAGAGCTTTGCAGCATCCAGCCAAGAACTCCCAGGGTTCTCAGCATCGAGCTTATTAAACTATTTGGCTGTATATACTGACTAGTTCTTGAATTCTTTCCTGAGACCAAGCCAAGGACCCTTATGGTGCCAGCTTTAGGTTGAGGTCTCAATTTCTTGACAAATCCTGGCTTCAGAGCCAAAACTTGGAGAAGCAACCAGGCTTGGGATGAGTTTATTGAGTTTACTGGGGAAACATACTCTCATACATCTTCCCAAAGGATAGGCCCCAGTCTCTTGCAGGGTGGGGGTCAGATGTTATTAGTGGCTGAATCTCTACTGTCGTTATTATATGAGGAACAAGAATGGGGAGCAGCTGTGATTCACAGACTGTGAGATTAGCACATGGCACATAGTACATTAACACAGAACGTTCTAATCTCTATATGATAATAATGTAGCACTATGAATACAGTGGGTAGATAAGAATGTGTTCTCAATGATCCCCCCAGGCTGCTGTAGCCACTTCTAGAAATGGACATTTTTTAACATGCTCAGGAATTGAAACTCAGTGGTTAGAGTTCAGCAGTTGTTCAATAAAGTGCTTTAAAAATGCTCCATCATAGCAATCATGTTTCTAAGCAACTAATTTCATGGCAGTGTCACACAACCTATCATTAAATAAATTAGCACCTTCTGCATCAGGGGTTTGAGTAACAACCTTTTGGGAAATTATTTGAAATTCATGAAAAAATTTGCATCCCACTTCTTATTTTGGCATTTCAGTTGTTTTATCCAGGTTTGCATTTAAGTTATTAAAAATTCAGGTGTATTGCATGGAGGGAAAAATACATGAATTTCAGTGAGAAATATTAATTAAATGATAAGAAGTGAGTCAACTGGCCATGTAATGATTAAAAGAGGTTTTGGTTCAGTTCCACTTGAAGATGACACACAGTCACAGTTCGGGTAGAATGCAGAGTGTTTGACTAGCTTCTGTTCAGTGTCGACATAGGGTTCTCAGGGTGCAGGAAGGTGAATTACACCTTCAAGGCACCTATCGCTACATCCTTTTCAGAAAATAAAGCTTAGTAGATAAGGCTCTGAAGTTTCTCAGTTAGTAAGGTTTGAAGAAGAAAAAGAATAACTGTAGGACTACCTGGGTACTTTGTAGTTTGTAATACTTCACAATTTTTAAAAGGGCTTTGTAAGTTAGTAAGGTTGGATTGAATACCAAATCAGTATCAGGAAAATTGTGAAACTTGCCAAGCATTCTCCCAATCACTTCATCATACAGATGAGAGAAGCATTGAAGAAACAAATTAGAAGAGCAAAGTTGCCTGCCACCTTATTTTTTCAGGATAAGATTATCAATAAAAGACACCAAGTAATAAATACATCTCAGTATCTCTGGGTAGGATTGAGCTGTACCTGAAATAATGTAAATGAAAAAATATTTTTTTTGCATAAACATTTTAAAAAGTGATCATATATAGGGTATCACCTTCAGGACCTTGTATAAGGAAGGCAGTGGTTTCTTAGACTTTAAACCCAAAGCACAAGTAACAAAAGAAAAAGCTAATAGATAAATGGAACCTCATCAAAATTTAAAACTTTTGCAGTTTCAAAGGACTTACCATGAAAGTAAAATGACAACCTACAAAACGGGAGAAAATATTTGGAACCATATATCTGATAAGGGTTACTCAGGATATATGCCTTCTTCAACTCAACAAAAAAGATAAATAATCCAATTACAAAATAAGCAAAAGACTTGAATAGACATTGTCACATATGAAAAGATGGTCAACATCGATTTTGTTGGTTTGTCCAGGTCAGAGTCATGCCTCAATAAATTCCAGAGTGATTTGAACTAAGTGAATAAAGAAGTATTTGCAAAGTCCCCTTGGGGGAATGGGGAGAAAGGGGGAAATGAATTCAACTTCCCCATTTGAAGAATTTATGATATTCTTAGCAAGCAATAGACCTAGCCCTCAATCTTGGGGTTCAGTTCTATGAAACTTATTCCTATAAAGGACTGTCTAAGCCTACTTAAAATTAGCCTGAGTCACACCCAGAGTACCTCTTTGGTTACTCAGATGTGGCCTCTTTCTCTAAGCCAACATGGCAAATGAACTCATTGCCCTCCTCTTCTACATGGGACATGACTCCCAGTGGTGTAAATCTCCCTGGCAACATGGGACAGAAATCCTGGGATGAGCCAGGACCTGGCATCAAGAGATTGAGAAAACCTTCTTGACCAAAAGAGGGAA
>PVIY010034947.1:0-26739 GCA_004026745.1 Myrmecophaga tridactyla
AAAAAAAAATGTCACACCCACAATTGAGTGGATTATATCTACATGGAAACAATCTAATCAAAGAGTTCTACTCTAAACAATACTGAATGAGAATTAAGAGAACATGGCTTTTCTGGGGTACATCATTTCAAACCAGCACAGCTAGGTTCAAATTATGGATTTTTGTCCTATCTGAGATCTCAAATCTACAATTCCTTACTAATTTTTAGCTTTTAGATGCTTTTATGAAGGTGTTTAAAAAAGTATTTAGTCTGCTTTTTTAGTTGTTTTCAATTTTGTCCAAATTACTTGGTCTGCCATTACCAGAAGCAAAATTGTGTTTTCTTTCTTTCACTCTGGTAGTTGTAATGTAATGTAATTGTAATGTAATGTAATGTAATGTAATGTAATGTAATGTAATGTAATATAATGTAATATAATACAATATAATTACATCCTGGTTATTATATACCAAACTGCCTGATTACCTGCCATTTTCATTCCCAAAGTTACCTTATCCAGTGTTACCTTCACCACCAAGTAGGTGAAATAGATTTTCCTTTCTGTTAGTGGTATAGAGGATTATGGGGGAAAGAGAACATTTAACTACTTCTTTTTTTATACGCTGTATAGTGGGGTCACACTTCATTATTTTTCCATATGTGTATTCCGTTACTTCAGCACCATTTGTTGAATTTGTTTGTTTGTTTTTTGGGAAGTGCATGGGCCAGGAATCGAACCCGGGACTCCCACGTGACAGGTGAGAATTTTACCTCTGAACTACCCTTGCACCCCCATTTAATTTCTTTTGAGTGTAAAGTGCTTGTTTAACCCCTAATTATTTAGTATGGGTTTTCCTGTTCCTCACTGATTTGTTGTTTATATGTGAAGTTTATGACTCCTCAGTTGATTCTATGCATGACAAATATCTTTTTCCAAAATTGGGAAGCAGGTGGAGGTGTTCTGGACTCCTTACTTATGTGGCACTGTTCTGGGGTTAAAACCCCATCAATAAACGTTGTTTCTCCCTTTTTCTCAAGCATTAGACAATATTATTGCCCTCTGTCTTCCTGAAAATTTTTGAATTATAATGCAAGATTTTGAGAGGACGTTCCCTGTTGCAAACATTCTAAAAAGATAATCCAAGAGTTGGTGGCAGATATATCCTCCAAGCTGAATAGTCCCTGGAGATGGCAGGACAGGCCCCACTATACCCAACTTTGACCCCTCAATCCCTCAGTCTATAAGCAAAGATTGGGAGTGTGGGAAGGAGAGATAATTGCCCCAACACAAACTATTGTCAATCCTCTACCCAATTAAGTCAACAGAAGCTATTTATCTTGGAAAAAGAATTACGTGTAATAATTTGTCTGCAAGAAGGGAAGCATTTCTACTGAATCTCAAGTTGGGACTTCTCTTTGGGGAGCAGGCATGGCGCTATGCCTACAGCCTTTGAGACATTGGAAATGGCTGGGTAGAGAGACTGTCGCACGGACGGGATATGAAGAAACAAGTTTCCTTTGCATCCAGTGATGCACTAGCAGGTAGTGTGGGTACCCTTGCCTCATTCAAGAGAATGCTCTTTGCTTACCCAGAGGTTCTCTCTTTTCGAGAAACTGTGCATTCCTGGTCAGTCTTTGCCAGGTTAAGCTGGATCATATTGAGAGACACTTTCCTAGTGGTTGATTAAGAGGACAGGACCTGCTCTGGCCACTATTAGTGTGGCTTCGGACAAGTTTCTTAACCTTGCTGAAACTCTGTTTCCTCGTATGTCAAATAGAGCTAACAAGAGTATATACAATCCAGTGGTGCTTTGAAGGTTAGTCAATGAATGCAAAGCTGTTGGCACAGACTCAGTAAGTTCTCAAAAGAAAGTTGGTCTTTATACTTGAGAAAGCTTAATTTGAAAATGCATAAAGATGCATGACAGAATGCCTTGCTTTGGTGTTCATTTAAGTGTGGATTTTCTGGTACATCCACATTTTTGTTTTTTTAATACTTTGCTTCTTTGTCAGCTTACAAGGAATGTATTATTAACCTAAATAAAAAGCCTGGTGTCATTGCAATGACATTCATCTTCTTTCTCTTGTCTTTCCTTCCTACTCAGGTGCCACTAATCATCTCCTATTCTTGTTCCAAACCAATGAGCCTGATTTGTCAGGAGAACAAAAACAAAATAATAGCCAGTAGTCCAAGGTTTACTAAAACATAGTATCTTTATTATTATGACATTTTTTAACAGTAAAGGGCTCAGAAAAACTCAATAAGCATTTGTTGATAGATTTGGTCCAATATCTACCTAGAAAGAGGAGCAGAATCGATCAATATCATCCTGAATATGAGCTAAACACTGTGTGATTGACTAGGAAGGGAACTGGAAATAAGAGGGTGTCATACAATTCATCAGGGAAAACATCCAATGAAGGATCACAGGAGAGGGGTTCTGAGGTTGCAGGAACATGCCCCTGTTTAAGCCCCTGTTCCCTGATCCACCCAAAGCTCTGGCTTGTTCCTCTGGACCACTCAGGCATGCTGATCCAGGTCTCTGATGCAATCCTGGACCCAAGCATCGCTGGGATTGGCACAGATCTGCCGGTTCTTTTTTGTGAGAAAGCTATGGAAGACAGAAATGTTACATAGAGGCATGGATAAGAACACCCTTTACAAACAGTTCCTTCATCTCTGCCTCAGCCCAGGGTAGCTCAGGACTGCTACACTTCATAAGGAATCATTCCCCAAATCCCAGGGGTCCCCAGAACTTCCCTGGTGATTTATGGAGATTGCCTTTTTTTCTGCTGTCTCTTCCTCTCCTCTCTTCCCCTTACTTTTGGACAAGTCCTTCTTCATGCCCCCAACTCATGTCAGGAGAAAGCCCAGTGACCTCTCTCTGTGCCCTGTACCCATGATAGTCTTCCAGAGGGATGGGCCTTCCCAGGATAGCTCCTTGTCCACCAGTTGGTGCATTTGTGAGCTGCTTGACTCTGACTCTTGTAGGCATTCTCTCCTCAGCACGTTCTTTCTCTCTCCAGAGTTGGGCAGGACTGATACTTACACGATACCGGGTTTGGAGCATGTGCTACTGGTCTTAAAATAGGCAACCACACTTCTGCAGGGTATCGGCTGGGAGATAAATAAGGAGCAGCAGATGGGTGGGGTATGAACCCTGTCTGTGAGGGAACAGGGACAACAGCAGTTACTGCTTAGAACAGGCAAGGCAGAGAGGGTCAGGAAGAGGTGGGGAGAGACAGCATAGCTGTGCTAAGGGTTGGAAGAAAAGGAAGCTGGAAATAATTTGGCTTTTTTTCTCCCATTAGTTTTCCTAGCCTTGTCTTTTGCTTTGTTTCTTCATTTTGGTCTTGTTCTTATTCTACAGGAGACCCAGCTCTCTTGATAGTCTGCTCCCTTCTCCTAACTCTGTTTGTGGTTTTTTTCTATTCATTAAATTATAAGATAGGTGAGTGAAAGTAGGGACAGATCTTATAAGTCATCCAAAGTGTGGAACTCTTGAGAATCTTGGAGGTAGTTCTAAAACTTACCAACACTAATGGAAACTAAATAGTCTTAGAGTATACCTTCTGTTAATAACCCTATAGGTTGGACTTCAATGATCTCATCTAATAATAGGATAAAACATCTGCAGCCCAGAGCAAAAGACCCCTTTTTAAAAAGAACCCTCTGGAAGAAAATGACCTTGTCATTTTGAAACCCCATTGGAAAGTCTCTAATTCCACATGGCGGGGGTGGGGAGTGGATCTCAGGTCAAAGTACTTGGAAGATGTGGTGGGACTTCTGGCCTGAGTGGGGAACAACTATTAAAGGAAACCAGACAATAGACTCACGTTGCCCAGAGTAGGAGCCTGGAGAGCAGAGGGCTGTGGTGCAGAGGAGGACAAAAAGGAGAGCCGTGAGGACCTTCATGGTGCTGGACAGGCAGAAGGATGTGGGCATATCCAAGACGGGGCTTGGGAACCTACAAATGCTGGCCTCTCTCCGGGGTCTGAGCTGCCTCCTCTCTTTTTATAGAAGCCCGGGGCTATGGGAACACGGAAATTGGAGTTGCCTAGGTAAGGAACTGTAAGCATACTGGTGTCATGTGAGTTACACAGCCTCAGGTTGCCTCTGGTTACTAGGAGGGTTTGGATACACACATGGATGGCTCATTTGCTGACTTGATTGGGTGCTTATGAGGAACTTGTTCCTCCTGATGGGTGACCAGGAGTTAAAATCCTGCTTAGCTGTTTCCTCCTCAGATGACAAATCTCTCCGAATTGAGTGGTCGCAGCTCCCTTCCATAGAGAATGCTCCGATAGATGCCCATGGTTATTCTGACAGTACAAGTGTGACCTGTGCAGTGATACCATTGGGTCTCCAACAGCCTAAGCCCAACTTAACCATCCTCTAGATAGACAGAAGAGAATGGAGAAGTGTAGAGGTACAAGAATGATAAAAGTCGGGTTAACTTTGTAGTAATTGCTCCATTTATCAAATAGTCAATGATTTGGGCCCTGAATGAGAGTCCACAGCCTTAAAATATCCATAGTCTTTGAACCAGAAACTGCACTTCTCAGAATCTATCCTATGGAAATGAACCCACAAAAGGAGAAAGTTTTGAGGACAATGCTGTTTGGCACAGCTTATTTAGAGCTAGATAATTGATACCAAATTGCATACAATACAATGTTGAAATGATAAACTAAATCCACTGACTGACCATTAACCAGTCTCATATATAAATATAATGACATGCAAATACTTGATTTAGTATTAAATATTAACAAACAAGACAGAAAATGCACGTGTAATTCTTGTAACTTTTTATAGACTTTATTTTTACAGCAGCTTTAGGTTTGCAGAAAGATTACACAAAAATTATGGAGTTCTCATATTATCTTACCACCCCCACCTATTATTAACATCTTGAATTAGTATGGTACATCTGTTATATTCAATGAACCAAAATTGATACATTATTGGTCACTAAAGTCCATAGTTTACATTAGGGTTGGCTCTTGATATATGTAGTTCTAGGGGTTTTGACAAATATATAATGTCATGTATCTACATTAAAGTATTAAATACACTGTATAGCACATATTCATCCCTTATCTCTACCCCACCACCCCAACCCATGGCAACAACTGATCTTTCACTGTCTCTATAATTTTACCTTTCCCATAATGTCATGTAGTTGGAATCATACAGTATGTAGCCTTTTCAGACTGGCTATTTAAGAATCTGTAGTTAAGTTTCCTCTATTTTTTTTCGTCGCTTGGTAGCTCATTTCTTTTTATCATTTGTTTATCCATTCACCCATGGAGAGGCATCTCAAGTGCCTCCAGTTTTGGCAATCATGAATAAAACGGTTATAAACATTCATATGTGTGTTTTTTTCCTTTGTGGACATAAGTTTTCAACTCCTTTGGGTAAAAACTTAGGTGTGTCATTGCTGGATTATACGGTAAATCTATGTTTAGCTTTGTAAGAAATCGCCAAATTATACCATTTTGTAGTCCCACCAGCAATGAGTGAGAGCTCTTTTTGCACCACATCCTTGTCAGCATTTGGTGTTGTTAGTGTTTTGAATTTTAGATATTCTAATTGTTGTGTAGTAATACATCATTGTTGTTTTAATGTGCAAGTCCCTAGTTATATATGATGCCGAGTGTCTTTTCATATACTTATTTGCCATCTATATACCTTCTTCGGTGAGGTATCTGTTCAGCTCTTTTGCCCATTTTTAAATTTGGTTGTTTGTTTTCTTATTGAGTTGTGCCAGTTTGAAACTGTTGTGTACCCCAGAAAAGCCATGTTCTTTAATTCTCATTCAATATTGCTGGGTGGGATTTTTTTTTATTGTTCCCATGGAGATGTGATACACCCAATTGTGGGTGGGACCTTTTGATTAGGTGGTTTCCATGGAGATGTGCCTCCACCCATTCAAGGTGGGGATGCTTATTGGAGCCCTTTAAAAGGAAACCATTTTGGAAAAAGCTTTAGAACTGATACAGAAAGACCTTTGGAGATGCAGAAGGAAAACATCACCAGGGAATCTTTATGAAATGAGAAGCCAGGAGAGAAAGCTAGCAGATGTCACCATGTGCCTTCCCATCTGACAGAGGTGTTCTGGATGGCACCATCCTTTTTGGAGTAAAAGTAACTTATTGTTGGTGCCTTCATTTGGATGTTTCCATGACCTTAGAACTGTAAACTTGCAACTTAATAAATTCCCTTTTTAAAAGCCATTCTGTTTCTGGTGTATTGCCTTCGGGTAGCTTTAACAAACTAAACATGAGTCTTAAATGTTCTTTCTGGATTTTGGATTCATGCTGTTTTTCAGATTTGTGTTTTACAAATATTTTCTCACAGTTTGTGTGTTGTCTTTCATTCTCTTAACAGTGCCCTTCACAGAGCAGAAATTTTAATTTTAATGAAGCCCAACTGACCAATTTCATGGATAGTGCTCTGGGGATTGTATCTAAGAAGTCATTGCTAAACCCAAGGTCACCTAGATTTTCTCCTGTTTTTTTCTAAAAGTTTTATAGTTCTGCATTTTACATTTAGGTCTTTTGAGTTGATGTTTGTGAAAAGTATAAACATCACAGTTGACTTTTTTTTGGTGGAAATTGACAAGCTGATTCTAAAATTCATAAGGAAATGCAAAAACCTAGAATAGGCAAAACAACCTTGTAAAAGCAGAACCAAGTTGGAGGGCTATTGCTACCTCATTTAAAGACATTATAAAACTACAGTAATCAAGACAGTGTGATACTGATGTTGAGATAGTCACATGGATCAATGGGACAGAACTAAAGGTCTAGATGTAGACCAACACATGTATGGGCATTTGGTTTTCAACAAAAGGGGAGTCATTCCAATAAAAGGTTTTGGAAAAATTGTATTGCCAAATGCAAAAAAATGAATCTAGATCCACACTTCACACTATACACAAAAATGATCTCAAAATGGAACATAGACCTAAATATAAAAGCTGAACCTATGTATCTCCTAGAAGAAAACATAGGAGGAAACACTTGTGAGCTCTGTTTGGGAAAAGATTTCTTAGGCACTGAATCATGGTCTATAAGTTAAAAAAGAATTGATAAAACTACTAATTTTATCAAAGTTAAAAATGTTTACTGTTTATAAGACCCTGTTAAGAGAATGAAAGGACAATTTGTGAACAGGGAGAAAATGTATGGAAATCACATATCTGTTAAAGGACTCAAATTTGCAATGGACCTGAAGAGACATAAGGGAAGCAACTGGCAGTGGGGAGTCTGCCCTGACAATGAGAGTATCATGAGCCTCAGCAAATCTTCTGAGAGAGCCAGTGGTCTAGTTTGCTAGCTGCTGGAATGCAATCTACCAGAAACAGAATGGTTTTTAAAAAGGGGAATTTAATAAGCTGCAAGTTTGCAGTTCTAAAGCTGTAAAAATGTGCCAATTAAAGCAAAGCTATAGAAATGTCCAACCTAAGGCATCCAGGAAAAAGATATCTAGGTTCAAGAAGACTGATGACTTCAGGATTTCTCTCTCAACTGGAAAGCACATGGCGAACATGGCGACATCTGCTAGCTTTCTCTCCAGTCTTCTTGTTTCATGAAGCAACCCTAGGGTGTTCTTCTTCTTTATCTCCAAAGGTCTTGGGCTGTGTGGTCTCTCGTGGTTCTTGTGGCACTCTTGCTCTCCAAAGTGCTTCCACTTTTAAAGGATTCCTGTAAACTAAACAAGACCCACTTGGAATGAGTGCAGATACATCTCCCTCCAATCAAATCTGAATACCTACAACTGGGTCTGTCACATCTCTGTGGACACAATCTAATTAAGTTTCCAACATACAGTACTGAATAGGGTTTAAAAGAAAAGGTTGCTCTCACAAGATTGGATCAGGATTAAAATATGGCTCTTCTAGGGTGCATAATCCTTTCAAGGCAGCACAGCCAGCAAGATATGAATGCCCAAGGCTGCTGAGTGGGGTACAAGGAGAAGCCACAGAAAGTCAGACATTTCTTCTTAACCTTGAATTTTTGTTTTTAATGTCTGCTTATGTCTTATTTTCAATCTCTAGCTCCCGCCTCAAGGAATATAGCTAGTGGAACCATTGGCCCTTTCTTGTTCCATCTGTTTTTGGGGAATTTCAAGGTCTTCAAAGACATTCTCCAGCAAGAGACCATCTCCCGTAAGTTACCTAAAGGACAGGCACCTGGGGAGAAAGGAACTGAACCTGCCGTTTGGCTCACCTTGGCTTTTGTATCTTATTAATAACAGGTCTCAATTTCCAAAATAAAATGGGTTCTACTCTACACCCCACCCCACCCCCACTTTCAGATACAGAGACTGGGACAGATAAAACTCCTTTAAAAACAGCCCAAAACATTTTGAAACCATCTCTGAAGTTCTTTGCTTTTACTTAGGGAATCTCAAGTCATAAGACTTAAGTGATATGGTTTAGACATCTATCGAGTGTTGAGAAACAGCTTCAGAAGGAAGAAAAGATGAGGGTTGAGAGAGTCTTGTGGTAAGAGGAGACCTGGGAGCAGTTAGCAGAGGGCTGGGCTGAGGAGTTGGTTGATGGGGCAGCCATGGAAACCTCTACAATACTGGGCTGGCAGAGCAGTGTGGGCAAAGCCAAGGTGGTGCTGGGCGCCTGCTGCAGCCTGCATCCTTCTGGGGTCCAAGCCATGCCCATGTCCCTTCACAGCCCACTCTAGATCATGATGAACTGGAGGCTGGGAATGACCAGAAGGGTTAGGTACAATGCTGTCGTGCTGTGAGTGTGCCAAGTTTTCTGGGGTCACACAGGGGTTCAGGGTATACAAAAATAGCCCAATTGCTCACTTATTGTGGCTGACTGTGGAAATATTCTCCACTGTGAGAGGAGGTGGGATGTTAGTGTTGGAGCTACAGGTCCATGGAGAGATCTACAGATAAATGAATCTTCCCATAGGGCAGAATTTCTAATGCTTTAGAAGCATATAGAGTATATGCTGATGCCATGTCCTCCTGAATAGCACAAGTCACGCTTAGACCACACCCTGGGTGAAACAGACCATGACGTCATGTTAACAGGGTGCTTTTAAGGAAATGATTAACCAGGGAAGGGGAAGTCAGTGGTTGGTGTTTCTGAGGGGTCAAATTTAGCTGGCTCCTTCCATTAAGAACAGATCTATCTATGAATTACACCACCCTCTTTTTCCACCCACAGAGCAGAAATTTCTAGTGTTCTTCATGGGTGCACAGATGTGACATTTATGATGATGCCACAGAATGTGAAGTATCCCAAACCATGTTTAACCCAGATCCAGATGGACAGAATGGCATTGGGGAAGCTTGGACTACTGGCATGACAAGAGTAATGAGGTCAGCCTTTCATTCAGCAAACATTCACAGGTGCCTACAATCACTGTTTCATTCAGCAAACATTCACAGGTGCCTACAATCACTGTTTCATTCCGCAAACATTCACAGGTGCCTACAATCACTGTTTCATTCAGCAAACATTCACAGGTGCCTACAATAGGCTATCGCTGGGTTTGACCCAGGGAACAGACATGAACACACATCAGATACTGCGTGCCTATATAGATCAGGAGCATTAAGTGTTTTGGCTTTTTAACCCAGAAAGGCAACAGGTAAGAAAATATCCTGTGGGAATAACCTCATCTATGGAGAAAGTTCTATGCATAAGGCTATCTTAAAGCTTATAACAATTAAACACTGGAACCAACCCAAATGTACTACAATAATGAATGATAATATTAATACACTAGGGGTGATAGATGCATAAATTAGGCAGTTCTGAAACATATTGGAATGATTTGGTGAAGTCTTATAATGTTAAGTGTACAAACATATAGAAAAATATGTATAAGAATACAAAATTACATTTATATCATGATTATAATAATGCCTTCACTCCAACACACATACAGTAAAAAGAAAAAAAAGAAAGAAAAAGAAAGGAAACAAACAAATGAAACTATCATAAGCTTAGAGAAACCTGCATTTGAAAGAAATAAATTAAAATGTTAAAAGTGATTAGGTTTCACTGCCGTGGCTCAGCAGGCAGAGCTCCGACCTGCCGTGATGGAGGTCTGGAGTTCGATCCCTGGTGCCTCCTGCCCATATGCAAATTAAAAAAAAAAAAATTCTACTTTAAAAAAAAAAAGTGATTAGGTTTGGTAATAGAACTTTTTCTATCTTCAAGGAGAGAAATTTTACTCAGATTATGCCTCTGAATTCATGTATGCCACAATAGGATAGAAAGAATGTAGAGGAAAACCCCTACTTCCATACTTGCATTTGCTTTGCTGCTTACACAGCTTCTTGATACCAAATCAATTTTTATTCATTTCTGTATTTTACACATTTAAAAAATTAGCCTTTATACTTCTGGGTTGTAAACTACAGTTCATATTATAAATCACGTAAAAAGCCAATTTGAATTAAAAATATTAGCTACATTGCTCTTTCCCCCCTTCCTGTGAAACTCCCTACTTGTATCTGGGGACGAAATCCTGTGAAGATGTAATGCCTGAGTGGCAGCGGGCACCTATGACCATAAGGAAACAAGTCCAAAGATGAAAAGCCAACAAAATGATGATGGGAAAGTGAGCTGTTTAAGAAGCCTGACTACATCATTGAGTTGAAACACCAACCGTGGGCATGGCCATTTCTGAACTTCAGGATAAGGAAACAGTAAATGTTCAGTGGTTAAATTCTGTCACCAGGGAAATGGGATTTGTGAGGAACGAGGACTTCCTTTTTTAAAATTTCTTTTCCTTCTCATTTTTTAAGGGCTAATGGTGATTATAAGAGATGACTATACCATAATTCATTTCATTGTTGGCCATCTTTTAATTGTTACAAATAAGCAGTGATGAATGTTTTTGTGCATATAACTTCCTTCATCTTTTTTTGTCTATATTTATAGAACTGATTCTGGCAGACAGCTTTGCTGTTTAAGAATAAGAAAGTTTAAGGTTCTACATCATTTTAGCCCTCATATTTAGGTTCCTCACCTGGCCTAACCCAAGGATTCTGCAAATGTGTGATTAATGAGCTGGTGTCTAAAAGGCCAGCCTCAATCTTGTCCCCCTGGTAGCCGGGGCTCCACTAATCTATGCTCTTCACCTAGGCTGTGGTCTCAAGCTTGGGTTGTGTTTCTCAAGACTGCGGCATTTTCATCTATGTCTCATCTGTGCCATTGGAACAGCTGGGGAGAATGTCAGAACGGTCAGCCCTGTGGAAGAATGCTTAATCTACATATCTGCTCTAGAAAGAAGGAACCAGCTGACAGGATCTCAGGGTGACACCAATATATCACCTCCCCTTACTGTGAAAACCATTTACCCACCCAGTGAGCAACTAAGCTATTCTAGCAAACAGCCTGCACCGTCGTGGTGACCCACAGCTCTCCTGGCATATGCAGCTCATAGCATGACACCAACACCATGTTTAAAAATTTCCCTGCTGCCTCCCCAAGTTTCCGTCTTATCATGCCCCAAGGCTGCCTATAAAGAGAAGAAATGGCTTAGACCCCAGAAGGAGGTAGCAGCTGCAAGTCCCCAAGTTCTAGCTCTCCTCAGCCACCACATCAGCTCCCACGCTGCCTGCCCAGTCCATGGAGGCCCCCGTGGTAGCCCTCACCCTCCTGCTCCTCACCACAGCCCTCTGCTCCCAGACCTGCTCTGCCTCATGTAAGTCTGTCCTGCCTTCTTCCTTGGGCTCTCGTCACCCCACTCCCTGGTCATCACTTGGTCACAATACCAAAGTCTGATCTCAGACCCTCCAAGTTGAGAACTTCATAGGGATTTTGGAGGCTATTCCTGGAGAGCCTTTTCCTTCCTATGGGTTTTAGGAATCTTATTCTTTAGCTCTTGGAAGCAGCGTGGAGGTAAGTCCCATTTTATGGCTGGGTAAATGGAAGCCCAAGTGGGATTGTGACAAGAGATGGAATCTAGCTCCAACTGGCTCCTGGTAGTGCAGCCAATAATAGACTCACCTTGTCTCTCCTCCTGGATTCCAGATGCAGCTCCCCAGGGAGAGATGGTGCGAGAAGTACTTTGTTCAGAAATGAAATTCCTGTGGAGAGACATAGAGACCCCAAAACAAGAGAGACAGGGAATGAGAAACAACGAAAGAGAGAAAGACACAAATTAGAATTTCAAGGAAAAGAAGAAATGCCAACTCCCTTCTGGGTCCCTGTGTCCCCACGTCCCACCTCCCCCCCACCAGCAGTGCTGTCTCCTTCCAGATCCTCCTGACCCTTGAGGCAAGGGACCAGGAGCAGCTGACTTAACTTCCCTTCTGAACGACGACTAAGGATCTTTCTTTCCTGTCTCTTACAGTTGGTGCCGACTCCCCAACTGCCTGCTGCTTCTCCTACATCTCCCAGCAGATTCCACGCAAGTTTGTGGATGACTATTATGAGACCAGCAGCTGGTGTTCCAAGCCTGGTGTCATGTAAGGGCCCAACCTCCTGCCCATTCCTGGGGAGGAAGACTGGAAGGTCTAGGGTAGGGAGCAGCCCCTTCAGAGCACTCACCTTTCTGGGACCCTCAGAGTACAGGGCACCAGGACAGGCCCCTGTGGTGCTGTCTGACCTTCAGAGGGTGCCGGGGACCTTCCACTAGGCAGAGGGAAGAGAGGAGAGGGGAGTTGGCTTTCTGAGGGGACCCCCTATAAGACACTCAGGGAAGGTCTGTGAACCCTGAGGTTAAGGGGGACTTTGATGAGCATGTGGATAGGCTCTGAGATGTCTGGGGGCAGGGAAGGTTGGAGGGACCCTGGTGGGCTTTCCTGCTGGATTCCTCAGTGTTTGATTCCTTCTGGACCTTTCTGCAGCTTCAAAACCAAAAGAGGTCGGCAGGTCTGTGCCAACCCCAGTGATGTCTGGGTCCAGAAATACATCAATAGCCTGGAGCTGAATGCCTGAGTGGTCTGGAAGCAGCAAGGAAGGAGTTACAGCTGTGGGCAAATTGCAGCGCAGGGACCTGAGCCAGGCCACAACCCCGGAAACCTCCCCTTCCATAGGTCACCCCCCCACCCCAATCCTGTGTCCACCGCACGCTGGGGCCGCCTTAACTTTAATTTTAGTTTTCTGTATTTTATTTAAGTTTTGTAATTTATTTCACTGTTGAACTTTGTTCTGTGATGAATGTTTAGCACTGTCCTCATGCTCTCCTTTCCCCTTCAGTTCTTCACACATTCAATAGGTGGGTTAATGAGCGTGATTAGCTTTCTCTTGGAAAAATTGTACCGTATGTGTCAAACAAATATTTATTGATCGTTTTGCCTAGCATTGTGTTTTAAAATATTGAAGACTTATATAAAAGATAAATCAGTATTTTCCTTGTGATCTTTTTGTTGATTTTGTTTTCCTGATTAATGAGAATCACACGTTGAGAAGAATCCTGGGAGCAAAGTAAGGAAATGTGAAGAGGGACAGAAACTACAAGAAAGGGATGGAGTCCTGCTACAGTGCTATTAGACTTTTTCCCGGAGATACTTTCCTGGCTAGTTGTAACTGATGCATTATTGTATAAACCCAATCATAATATTTTTTTAACATTTTTTTTAATTGTGAAAAATAACATATATACAAAAAAAAGGCAATAAATTTCAGGTACATTTTAACAAGTAGTTATACAGCAGATTTTAAAGTTTGGTATGGGCTTCAGTTCCACGATTTTTCATTTTTTGTTATAGCTGCTCCAAGACACTGGAGACTAAAAGGTATATCACTATATTGACTCAGCAGTCATATTCATTTGTCAAATCCTATCTTCTCTATTATACTCTGCCTTCGCCTTTTTCTTCTTTTTATTTTTGTGAAAAAATAATGTATATGCAAAAAAACCAATAAATTTCAAAGTATATTGCAACAACTAGTTGTAGAACAGATTTCAGAGTTTAGTATAGGTTACAATTCCACCATTTTAGGTGTTTATTTCTAGCTGCTCTAAGGTACTGGAGACTAAAAGAATTAGCAATATGCTGCTTCAGCAACTGTACTCACTTGTCAAACCCTATTTTCTCTGTAGTTGGTTTTGAAAATCATCTAATCAAAAGATTTCAACCTACAGTATTGAGTCAGAATTAAAAGCCAACAGCTGCAGTGGTGGAATTCACATCTGCCATACCGGAGACCCAGGTTCGATTCCTGGCCCATGCACTTCCCAAACAAAGAAACCAAAAAAACAAACAAAACCTTCAACAACTGGTGCTGCAATAATGGGATACTGACATGGAAAGAGAATGAAATGTGACCCTGCCATACAGCATACCAAACCCCCCCCCCCATAAAACAAAAAAAATACAGCTGCTCCCATAAGATTGAATCAGGATTGAAACATGGCTTTTCTGGGGCACATAATATTTTAAACCAGCACAAACGTGGAGACAGAAAAGGCATATTTAGCTCTTGTCTGTCTTGACACACATCACCTGTGCTCACAGTCCACTGGCCAGAATTAGTCACATGAACCCAACCCAACTGCAAGGTAGGAGAACACATGCCTGTAGTGAGCACTAACTTCTCGGCTACTTACTGCCCCAAAAGAGGTGAAACAGTGAAAGAGGCTAATCAATGTGAGTTTGTAGTCTATGAGAATCTTTTGCTTTTGCTTTCCTTCTGGTTTGATAGAATGAATATCATTTTAGTGTTCATTCTACATATAAGGATTCAAGCAATACTTATGTTGTCAAGATGGAGCCTAAACTCTAGAACCATCGAGAAAGACTTCAATGTTCATGGGCCAGTGGTATATGTCATCAGATGTCGAGAGCCCACAAAGGGAGAAAGAATAAGACATTCTGACTTCACCCAGGCCCGTGCATTTCTCCTGATAATACCTCTGTTCCTGTAATGGGTGGTGGGTTAGGGTGTTGGATAGGAAGGTGAAATCTCAAAATGGGAAGGGATTGTAAAGTGTTGCCTTGGGAGAAGCGGTGTGTGCATGTGTGTGTATGAGAGAGGGAGAGGGAGAATGTGAGTGCTGGGGGGAGGTAGTCCTGGGTCAGAATGTATGTCTTAGATATGAAATATCTTTGTTGCCTTGATCTCTTGATATAGTGGGAAACATGATATCCGTATACATTCCTAAAATTCTCTGAGCCAGACTGAAACATGTAAGGCTGAGTTTAATAGGGGATCTAGGTCCTGGGCAAGTGGTTCAAAGTATCTCAAATACAACACATTGTAGTTGGGAGTAGGTTATGGAAGGATAAGATGAAAATAAAGAGCTAAGAAGGGGTCAGTTTTTTAGAGTGATCGACTTTTTGAGCCTTGTGTTTTTAATTTAAAAACACATACACGTGCTTATAAAATCAAAAGACAAAGAATGGAAAATGAAAAGTGAAGGTCCCCATTTCTTAAAAATCTTATTTGCCAGAGGAAATCACATTTAACAGGTTGGAACGCATCATATTAGATGCTCTTCTAGTGTTCGTGTAAATATATATAGCATTTAACAAAGGAAAAATGTATTTTATATCTGGTTCTATAACATATATGTGGTAATATAGATATTTATATAGTTATAGACATACTTATGGGATGAATAGTCCATATACATACTTACATTAATATCCTAGGTGCCTTTCCATCTCATTACATCTGTATCTATTTAATTTTCAGTGGCTTCATATTGATCATGTGTCTATTATAAGATGTTTTAACTATTCCTCTTTTGATGAGTTTGTTTCTATTTGGTTGCTTTTATAAACTGGGCTGCAAGGAACATCCATATGCCTATAAATTTATGTCTTTCTTGAAAAAGATTCCTAAAATTAAGACAGGTAGACTGAAAAATATGTACATTAAAAAATTTGCTAGAAACTGTCATTCTCATTGAAAACCTTGACTGCCAAAATTCTACTTTGTGATAACACATTGCTTAAAATAAACCGCAGTAGTTAGGATTTATCAAAAAGCTAAAAAATATTTGCATTTCACTTTAGTTGTTGACTCTCTCCCTCTTGCATTCTATACAGCAGGGACCCTGGCTCAGTCTACCTTTCATTACTTAAAAACATAATCTAGACAAGGGATCAGCAAAATTTCTGCAAACGGCCAGATAGTAAATATCTCTGCTGCTACTAGTCTGCTGTTGTGGTGGGAAAGCAGCCATAGATAATCCGTAAAAGAATGTGCATGGCTGTGTGCTAATAAAGCCTCATTTATGAAAACAGATGGTGAGTTGGATTTTTCCCAAGGACCATGATTTGCTAACCCATCATCTAGACAACCAGTCTAACAAATATTCAGCCTGTACAATAGAAGGCTGTTGCATTTATTGGCTGATTGTCTTTTCCTTTTCTAATGTTAGCTAATGATTTTGTGGAACATTAAGTCTAGGGAAATAATGTATTGAAGTTACTATGTCTATTACCATGTTCACCTTATAAAGAAGACCCTTATTGACTAATTCAGTGGCTTTTGGTCAGCCTGCATGTAAATCAGTTGAGGGTTTTGGTAAAAATCTGGATTCCTACATTCAAATGCAAGAGATTCTTTTATATTTTAAACAAACATACCAGCAGGCTCTTGAATGCTCTGAGAAACACTGGCACATGCTTTCATTTTAATTACACTATTTACTATGCATATGGCTGTGCTGGTTTGAAGCTGTTATGTACCCTAGAAAAGCCATGTTCTTTTTTTTTTGACTTTTATTTTATTTCATTTTTTTAAATACCAAAAAACACAAAGCAAATGCAAACATTCCTATTTTGATCATTCCATTCTACATATATAATCAGTAATTCACAATATCATCACATAGTTGCATATTCATCGTCATGATTATCTCTTGGAACATTTGCATCTATTCAGAAAAAGAAATAAAATGAAAGCAGAAAAAAAATTTATACATACCATACCCCTTACCCCTCCCTTTCATTGATCACTAGTATTTCAAATTAAATTTATTTTGACATTTGTTCCCCCCATTATTTATTTTTCTTCCATATGTTCTACTCGTCTGTTGACAAGGTAGATAAAAGGAACATCAGACACAAGGTTTTCACAATCACACAGTCACATTGTGAAAGCTATATCATTAGACAATCATCTTCAAGAAACATGGCTACTGGACACAGCTCTACATTTTCAGGCAGTTCCCTCCAGCCTCTCCATTTCATCTTGAATAACAAGGTGATATCTACTTAATGCGTAAGAATAACCTCCAGGATAACCTCTTGACTCTGTTTGGAATCTCTCAGCCATTGACACTTTATCTCATTTCACTCTTCCCCCTTTTGGTTGAGAAGGTTTTCTTAATCCCTTGATGCTGAGTCTCAGTTCATTCTAGGGTTTTTCTCAATCCCTTGATGCTGAGTCTCAGCTCATTCTAGGATTTCTGTCCCACATTGTCAGGAAGGTCCACACCCCTGGGAGTCATGTCCCACATAGACAGGGGGAGGGTGGTGAGTTAGCTTGTTGTGTTGGCTGGAGAGAGAGACTACATCTGAGCAACAAAAAAGGCTCTCTTGGGGGTGACTCTAAGGCCTAATTTTAAGTAGGCTTGACCTATCCTTTGTGGGGTTAAGTTTCATATGAACAAACCCCAAGACTGGGGGCTCAGCCTATAGCTTTGGTTGCCCACACTGCTTGTGAGAATATCAAGAATTCAACTTGGGGAAGTTGAATTTTTCCCCATTCTCACCTTTCCCCAAAGGGGGCTTTGCAAATACTTTTCCACTCACTGACCAAATCACTCTGGGATTCATCGGGGCATCACTCTGGACAAACCAACAAAATCTCATGTCCTACCTGAGATTCCAAGTACTTATGGCATTCAATCAAACTATCTACATAAGTTATATTAGGAAATGCACTAGTCAAAATATAAATTTTGTAACAAATAAACATTTTTTGCTTTAGTCTCACACATAAGTTGAAATTTAAAAATATTAATTACCATGTATTTTCAGCACCCTGCAGTAATGACATTCCTTTGTTCTTCCTCATGCAAAAACATTTTTAAAACTTGTACATTTAGTCACTATTATTATACACTCTAGACATTCCTAGATTATACCATCTCAATCTTTATCATCTATCTTTCTTTCTGATTTCATTTGTGCCCCCAGCCTTCCTCCCTCTATCATTCTCACATTCAGCTTCATTCAGTGTTGTAACATAATTGTATTACAGTTAAGTAGTATTGTGCTGTCCATTTCTGAGTTTTTATATTCAGTCCTGTTGCACAATCTATATCCTTTCAGCTCCAATTACCCAATATCTTACCCTATTTCTATGTCCTGATAGTCTCTGTTACCAACGAAATATTCCAAGTTTATTCACTAATGTCAGTTCATATCAGTGAGACCATACAGTATTTGTCCTTTTGTTTTTGGCTAATCTCACTCAGTATAAGGTCCATCCATGTTGTTACATACTTCATAACTTTATTTTGTCTTACAGCTGCATAATATTCCATTGTATGTATATACCACAGTTTGTTTAACCACTCATCTGTTGATGGATATTTTGGCTGTTTCCATCTCTTTCCAAATAAAAATGACGCTGCTATAAACATTGGTGTGCAAATGTCTGTTAGTGTCCTTGCCCTTATGTCCTTTGAATAGATACCTAGCGATGGTATTGCCGGGTCATATGGCAATTCTATATTCAGCTTTTTGAGGAACCGCCAAACTGCATTCCACATTGGGTGCCCCATTTGACATTCCCATCAACAGTGGATAAGTGTGCCTCTTTCTCTATAACCTCTCTAGCACTTGTCATTTTCTGTTTTGTTGATAATGGCCATTCTGGTGGGTGTGAGATGATATCTCATTGTGGTGTTGATTTGCATTTCTCTAATGGCCAGGGAAGTTGAGCATCTCTTCATGTGCCTTTTGGCCATTTGTAGTTCCTCTTCTGAGAAGTGTCTGTTCAAGTCTTTTCCCCATTTTGTAATTGGATTGGCTGTCTTTTTGTTGTTGAGTTGAACAATGTCTTTATAAATTCTGGATACTAGACCCTTATCTATGTCATTTCCAAATATTGTCTCCCATTGTATAGGCTGTCTTCTTACTTTCTTGATGAAGTTCTTTGATGCACAAGAGTGTTTAATTTTGAGGAGTTCCCATTTCTTTCTTTCTTTCTTCAGTGCTCTTGCTTTGGGTGTAAGGTCTATAAAACTGCCTCCAAGTATAAGATTTTTAAGATATTTCCCTACATTTTCTTCTAACAGTTTTATGGTCTTAGACCCAATGTTTAGGTCTTTGATCCATTTTGAGTTAACTTTTGTATAGGGTGTGAGATATGGGTCCTTTTTCATTTTTTTTAAATTTATGGCTATCCAGTTCTCTAGGCACCATTTATTGAAGAGACTGCTCTGACCCAGGTGAGTTGGCTTGACTGCCTTATCAAAGATCAAATGTCCATAGATGATAGGGTCTATATCTGAACACTCTATTCTATTCCATTGGTCAATATATCTATCTTTATGCCAGTACCATGCTGTTTTGACCACTGTAGCTTCATAATATGCCTTAAAGTCAGGTAGCGTGAGACCTCCGACTTCATTTTTTTTTCTCAGGATACTTTTAGCTATTTGGGGCACCCTGCCTTTCCAGATAAATTTGCTTATTGTTTTTTATATTTCTGAAAAGTAAGTTGCTGGGATTTTGATTGGTATTGCATTGAATCTGTAAATCAATATAGGTAGAATTGACGCTTAACTATATTTAGTCTTCCAACCCATGAACACGGCATGCCCTTCCATCTATTTAGGTCTTCTGTGATTTCTTTAAACAATTTCTTGTAGTTTTCTTTGTGTAGGTCTTTTGTCTCTTTAGTTAAATTTATTCCTAAATATTTTATTCTTTTGGTTGCAATTGTAAATGGAATTCATTTCTTGATTTCCCCCTCAGATTGTATTACTAGTGTATAGAAACACTACAGATTTTTGAGTGTTGATCTTGTAACCTGCCACTTTGCTGTACTCGTTTATTAGCTCTAGTAGTTTTGCTGTGGATTTTTTGGGGGTTTCGACATATAGTATCATATCATTTACAAACAGTGAGAGTTTTACTCTTCCTTTCCAATTTTGATGTCTTGTATTTCTTTTTCTTGTTTAATTGCTCTGGCTAGAACTTCCAACACAATGTTGAATAACAGTGGTGATAGTGGACATCCTTGTCTTTGTCATCCTTGTCAAATGCCTTTTCTATATCAATAGAGATGATCATGTGGTTTTTCTACTTTGATTTGTTGATATGGTGTATTACATTAATTGATTTTCTAATGTTGAACCATCCTTGCATATCTGGGATGAATCCTACCTGGTCATGATGTATAATTCTTTTAATGTGTTGCTGGATTCGATTTACTAGAATTTTGTTGAGGAATTTTGCCTCTATATTCATTAGAGAGATTGGTCTGTAGTTTTCTTTTTTTGTAATATCTTTGTCTGGCTTTGGTATGAGGGTGATGTTGGCTTCGTAGAATGAGTTAGGTAGCTTTCCCTCCTCTTCAGTATTTTTTGAAGAGTTTGAGCAGGATTGGTACTAATTCTTTCTGGAATGTTTGGTAGAATTCACATGTGAAGCCATCTGGTCCTGGACTTTTCTTTTTTGGGAGCTTCTTAATGATTGATTCAATTTCTTTACTTGTGATTGGTTTGTTGAGGTCGTCTATTTTTTCTCGAGTCAAAGTTGGTTGTTCATGCCTTTCTAGGAAATTGTCCATTTCATCTGCATTGTTGTATTTATTAACATAAAGTTGTTCATAGTATCCTGTCATTACTTCCTTTATTTCTGTGTGGTTAGTGGTTATGTCTCTTCTTCCATTTCTGATCTTATTTATTTGCATCCTCTCTCTTCTTTTTGTCAATCTTGCTAAGGGTCCATCAATCTTAATGATTTTCCCATAAAACCAGCTTCTGGTTTTATTGATTTTCTCAATTGTTTTCATGTTCTCAATTTCATTTTTTTCTGCTCTAATCTTTGCTATTTCTTTCCTTTTGCTTGCTTTGGGGTTTGTTTACTGTTCTTTCTCTACTTCTTCCAAGTGGACAGTTAATTCCTTGATTTTTGCCCTTTCTTCCTTTTTGATATAGGTATTTAGGGCAATAAATTTCCCTCTTAGCACTGCCTTTGCTGTATCCCATAAGTTTTGATATGTTGTATTTTCATTTGCCTCAAGATATTTACTGTTTCTCTTGTAATTTCTTCCTTGACTCACTGGTTGTTTAAGAGTGTGTTGTTGAACCTCTACGTATTTGTGAATTTTCTGGCACTCTGCCTATTATTGATTTCCAACTTCATTCCTTTATGATCTGAGAAAGTGTTTTGTATGATTTCAATCTTCTTAAATTTATTGAGACTTGCTTTGTGACCCAGCATATGGTCTATCTTTGAGAATGATCCATGAGCACTTGAGAAAAAGGTGTATCTTGCTGTTGTGGGGTGTAATGTTCTATAAATGTCTGTTAAATCTAGCTCATTTATGCCATGTTCTTTTAATCCAGTCTTGGGGGCAGTCCTATTGTTGGGTGGGACCTTTTGATTAGGTTGTTTCCATGAGAATGTGACCCCGCCCATTGAAGATGGGTCTTAATCTGCTTATTGGACTCCGTTAAGAGGGAGACAGTTTAGAGAAAACAGAGATGTTTAGAGATGCAGATAGAAGTACTCTGGGAGAAGCTAAGCAAAGACTCAGAAATAGCCAGAACCTAGAGAGAGCCAAGGAAGCTAAGAGATGAAATCCAGAGTTTGCCCCAGAGAAGCTAAAGAGGACCCTCAGATGCTTAGAGGCAGAAAGCCACTGGAATCAGAAGTTGAAAGCAATGAACAGGAGCAAGGACCAGGAAAAACTAGCCATGTGCCTTCCCAGCTGACAGAGGTGTCCCAAATGCTGGCAGCCTTGCTTCAGAGTCTAGGTATCATCCTGCTGATGCCTAAATTGGGACATTTTCATGGCCTTAAAATTGTAAACTTTTAACTTAAAAAAATACCCTTTGTAAAAGCCAATCTATTTCTGGTATATCGCATTCCAGCAGCATTAACAAACTGAAACAGTGACTGTGGCAAGTTGTTTTAACTTTCTAAGCCAGCATTTCTTCTTCTCTCAGTTGGGTTATTAATTGTACTTGTCTCTTTGTGAAATTATTAGGATTAACAGGATAATGCATAACTCTTAAGAAGTCTGATTTATGAAAACCTCAAAATGCACGAATATATATATCAAGAATGTTTTACCTTGGAGTTCATGTAAGTAATGAATTTACCTAATGCATATACATTATTGTTATAAAATAATGTTTCATTTTTAACTTTCAGGAATATATAAATATAGTATTTTCTTTTACTTTCTGCTGACTACTCTTTTTTAGAGTTTCCTACTCTCTACCCTGTCATTCTTTCCAGTCAGTGATCCTGACTTTATCACACAACCAAACCAATGGAATCACCAGAATTTTAAGGCTGGTTTATTTAAAAACAGATACACCAAAAACTTCATTTCACTTAGCTGAACACGGAAGTGGTAAATATCATTCTATAAATACTTGCTGGTAGATGGTTTGGGTACAATGTCCCCTAGAAAAAGCTACATGTAGTCACCTACATGCTAAATATGTGTCAGCCATGGTGCTATTTTAGGGACAGAGGGAGGGGTGGTGAAGAAAGTGACATGGGCTCTTTCAGAGCAATCAGTCAGCAACACATGGAAATACATCATAAAAATTGAATACCATAAATAGATTTAAATTTAGGTTAAGAAGGATCCAAGGGTCCTTTATTGGGCAACCAGCAATAGAAGAGGTAGTTTCGGAAGCTACAGGAATGTCTGCTTCTCTGACTCAGATCCCTGCTCTCCAATCTGCCCACAGATGTGATTGGTTTCTAGCTGATCTCAGGTCGCTCAGGGATTCACTTCTGAAGTGAACGATGGACTCCAGACTCAGTGGGGTTGGCAAAGATCCCCCTCTGCCTTGGGGAGCTCAAGTTCTGCCCACTTTCTCAGAAACATTTCCTTAACCTCAGAGCCCCTGACCTTTCCTCAGTGACTTAGGGGTGTCCTCAGATAGCCTCCCCCTCCCATAACTTCCTGCTCTCTTCCCTCTGCACTGGGAACCTCCTCTCTGTCTCCCTGAAGGCCCCATGCCAGGTGGGAATACACCCAAGTGGCCTCTGCCCGTGTTCTTCTGTCTGATAGGACCTCGGGTGTCTGAGTTTCCTGGGTAGGTCCCCATTCACCTGCTGGCACTCTTGCAGGCTGTTTCCTACTCTAAGTCCTGCCAGCTCTGTCCCAACATGTCCTATCTCCAGGGATGGGCAGGAGAACTGGCCCTTAAATGACTTGGCTGCTGGCCTCATAGCAGTCACCTACCCTTTTGCCAAGGATCTTCCAGGGGGACATAGAAGAAGCAGCAGATGCTTGGGGGTCCTGTTGCCAACCCTGAGGAAAGGGCAGCCTGGGCCTGAGTCATTTTTCAGTGGAACAAGTGAGCAGCTCCTGCCTACTGATAATGTAGGATGTAGGTGGATAAAGCATTGCTTAGGGGTAGGCATCTGGAGGTGAGGAGGACTAGAAGGAAAAATCGTTCTTTCACTATTTTTCCCCCCATTTTGTTTGTTTTTCTGCTTTAGTCTTAGGTTTGGTCTCTATCTCCCTCTGCAGGAATACAGCTAATTGAACAGTCTGCCTCTTGTTACAACTCTATTTGAGGAACTTAAATAGAGCTCTTCTGGTAAGAGATCATCTCACTAAATTAACTGTGTGTGGAGGTGAGGTGATTTTATTACTGACCACTAGGAAGCAATGGAGCCTGGATTCTGTCTCTTGTTGAAAACCCACTCAATCTTCCCTTTCCTCAATTAGGTCAGGCCCCTAACCTGCCTTCCAGCATATAGAATAGGAAGCTAAAACTCTTTTGGAAAAAGTCCCCTGAACATATAATTCAAGGAATGCTGAAAGCCTCTTGCAATGCTCTCTGTATTGCTTGGTATACTTCTTTCTCAAGGACTTTGGCGATGTGGTCTGATCCCAGCCAGAAAGTAGAGGAATGACAGCAAAAGGAGGAAGGGGGGACAGCCTTGTCAGAGGATGCTTTGGAACACAGGGCCATGGTGGAGGAAACAGCAAGGTCCAAAGACTATGGGCAGGGCACGATGAGGCTGGGCACTTGACGTTGCCAGGCTCCTTCTGGGTCTGAGCCATGCCCCCTTCTCTTAACTGGTAAGCCTGGACTATGGAAACTGGGTGAAGAGAGAGGAAGTTTTTAAACAGTGGTATCTTGTTGATCTGCACATGCAAGGGGGGTCTTTGGTAACCACAGTGTTCAGGATATTTGCAAGAATTGTTCAACTGCTCACTTGATTGGGGCTGTTTATGGGGAAGTGGTTTCCACAGTGAGAGGAGGTGAGATGTTGGTGTCATCCCAAGACCACGCTTAGCTGGCTCCATCTCACTAGAGCACTGTAGTCATAATTTCCCCCTAACAGAGCAGAAACTTCTGATGTTATTTCACAGTTATTTTAACCACATGGATGTGACATATGGGATGACGTCATGAGTCCTGAGCATCACAGCCCATCTTAAACCATACCCTGATGGACAGAGCTGCGTTGGCAAAACCAGGGCTATAGGAGCAATGAGAGAACAGCCAGCCTTTCAGAATGAGGCTCACTCAAGAGAGATTCACCAAGGGCCCTGATGTGCACTAAGTAAAGGACATAAAGATATTATTGTTACAATTACAACTTTATACTTTATATGTCCTTCAACACAGAGTTATAATTATTGTTTTAGGCATTGTCTTTTTCAAAAAAATATTTTTATTGAGAAATCTTCACACACATAGAGTCCAACCATATTACTCACTCAATGGCTCACAATATCGTCACACAGTTGTGTGTTTATCACCATGATCATCATTCTTAGAACATTTGTTTCACTCCAGAAAAGAAAATAAAAAGAAAAACTCATACATCCCATACTCCTTACCCCTCCCTCTCATTGACTACCAGTATTTCAATCTACCCAATTTTTTACCCTTTATTCCCCCCCCATTATTTATTCATTTATATCCTTATTTTTTTTTTTTTTACTTATCTATTCATACCCTGGATAAAAGGAGCAACATACACAAAGTTTTCACAATCACATGGTCATGTTGTAAAAACTGTGTAGTTATACAGTTATCTTCAAGAATCAAGGCTCCTGGAACACAGTTCAACAGTTTCAGGTATGTGTTAGTTTGCAAGCTGCTGGAATGTGATATACCAGAACTGGAAGGGCTTTTAAAAAGGGGAATTTAATAAGTTACAAGTTTACAGCTCTAAGCCTATAAAAATGTCCTAACTAAGGCGTCCAAGGGTAAGATACCTTAACTTAAGGAAAGTCAGTGGGTCAGGAACACCTTTGTCAGCTGGGTAGTCATATGGCTGACACTTGATGGTCCCTTCCTTCTGGGCTCCATTGCTTTCAGTCTCTGTTCCTGTGGGGGTTCCTTACTTTGCTTCTTTGGGGCTGGCTTCCATCTCTGGGCTTCCATGGCTCTCTCCAGCTTCTGGATGGTTCAACATCTCATGATGATGTCTGCTGGGCTCCAAGCATCTCCAAACATCTGCGTCTCTGTTCTCCAAGCGTCAACATCTGTGTCAGCTCTACTCTGAAATTTCTGTCGGCTCTGTCATTTCTGCTCTCTCCAAAATGTTTCTTCTTTTAAAGGCTTCAGTAAACTAATCAAGATCCACCTGGAATGGGTGAGGTCACACTTCCATCTAATCAAAGATCACACCCAAAATTGAGTGTGTTACATCTCTGTGGTGATAATCTAATCAAATTTTCCAACCTACAGGGTTGAATTAGGATTAAAAGAAATAGCTGTCACACAAGATTGGATCAGGATTAAAACATGGCTTTTCTGGGGTACATAATACTTGCAAATGAGCATAAGGTACTTCCCTCTAGCCACTCCAATACACCATAAACTAAAAAGGGATATCTATATAATGCATATGAATAACCTCCAAGATAATCTCTTGACTCTGTTTGAAATCTCTCAGCCACTGAAATTTTTTGTCTCATTTCTCTCTTCCCCTTTTCAGTCAAGAAGGTTTCTTCAATCCCATGATGCTGGGTCCCAACTCATTCCTGGGACTCAGGTCCCATGTTGCCAGGGGGGATTTACAATCTTGGGAATCATGTCCTATGTAGCGGATAGAGCAGTGAGTTCATCTGCCCAGGTGGCTTAGAGAGAAAGGCCACATCTGAGCAACAAAAGAGGTTCTTCTGGGGGGTGACACTTAGGTATAATTATAAGAAGGCTTAGCTTCTCCTTTGCAGGAATAAGCTTCACAGGGCAAGCCTCAAGATCCAGGGCTTAGCCTATTGAATTGATTGTCCCCACTGCTTTTATATTTACTGATATAATTAACTTTGCCAAGGTTATTTGTTTTTTCTTGTGGATAAGATTTACTCCCTAGCATTCTTTCATTTCAGCTTGAAGGACCCCCTTTAGCATTTCTTATAAGGCAGGTTTACTAGTGACAAACTCTCTCAGCTTTTGTGTATCTGAGAATATCTTAATTTTTCCTTTTTAAAAAAAATTTTTTAAATACCAAAAAGCACCAAACGCAAACGTTCTTATTTTGCTCATACTGTTCTACATATATAATCAATAATTCACAATATCATCACATAGTTGCATATTCATCATCATGATCATTTCTTGGAACATTTGCATCTATTCAGAAAAAGAGATAAAACAAAAACAGAAAAAAAATTTATACATACCATAC
>PVIY010034948.1:0-26770 GCA_004026745.1 Myrmecophaga tridactyla
AATACCTGTTAACCCCAAATTTCCATAACCTCAAACAGAAAATCTTCACCCATTGAGCACTAACTCCCTCATCCCCTTCCCCTTGGTCTCTGAGAACATATAAACTATCATCTGTTTTTATGAAATTTGCTGATTCTTGGTATTTCATAGAAGTGATATTATACAATAGTCGTCTTTTGTATCTGGCTTATATTTCATTCGATGTGATTTCCTCCAGGTTCAGCCATGCTGTAGCATGTATCAGAACTTCATTAGTTTTATGACTGAATGATATTCCAATGCATGTAAGGACCATATTTTGTTGATTTCTCCAGTGGCTGCATTATTTATTATTCCTGTCAGCGAGGAGCAAGAGATCCAAATTCTCTGCATTCTTTTGAGCACTCGTATTTTCCACTATATGAGTATTAGCATTCTAGTGGGTATGAAGGGGGTTATCACTGTGGTTTTAATGCTCATTTCCCTGATGAACAGTGATGTTAAGCATTTTTTGGTATCTTTATTGGCCATTTGTATATTTTCCTTGGAAAAATGTTCAAGTTCTTTGTGATTGGCATATTTGTTTTTTGTTGTTGAGTTGTAGCAGTTCTTTATGTTTTCTGAATATTAAACTCTCATAAGATATATGTTTAGCAATTATTTTCTTGATAGCTTCCTTTGATGTACAAAAGGTTTCAATTTTTTATGAAGTGTATTTCGTCTAATCCAAGTTTATGAAGGTTCCACCTTATTATTATACTAGGACTTTTATAGTTTTACCTCTATGTTTAAGTTCTTGATCCATTTAGAGTTTATTTTTGCATATGGTGTGAGGTAAAGGACAAACTTCATTCTTTTGCAAGTGCATATCCAATTTTCCCAGCACCATCTGTTGAAACAACTATTCTTTCTCCTATTAATGTACCTGGAACCTGTGTAAAATTCTTTTGGCCATGGGGGTGCAAGTGGTAGAATTCTTGCCTGCCATGCAGGAGACCTGGGTTCAATTCCCAGTCCATGCACGTCCCAAATAACAAACAAGCAAAACAAATAAAAAACAAACAAAATTCAACAAAACAGTGCTGCAATAATGGGATATTGTTCTAGTTTACTAGCTGCTGGAATGCAATATACCAGAAACAGAATGGCTTTTAAAAGGGGAAATTTAATAAGTTGCTAGTTTACAGTTCTAAGGCCATGAAAATGACCCAATTAAAGGAAGTCTATAGAAATGTCCAATCTAAGGCATCCAGGGAAAGATACCTTGGTTCCAAAAGGTTGATGAAGTTCAGGATATCTCTCTCAAGTGAAAGGACACATGGCAAACACAGTCAGAGTTTCTCTCTCATCTAGAAAGGCACATAGTGAACACGGTCAGGATTCCTCTCTCATCTGGAAGGGCATATGGCGAGCATGGCATCATCTGCTAGCTTCTTCTCCTGGCTTCCTGTTTCATGAAGCTTGTTCCTTCTTCATCTCCAAAGGCCGCTGGCTGGTGAACTCTGCTTCTTGGGGCTATATCGTTCTGCTCTGCTTTCTCTGAATCTCTCGCATTCTCCAAAATGTTTCCTTTTTTATAGGACTTCAGAAACTACTCAAGACCCACCTAAATGGATGGAGAAATGCCTCCAGCTAATCCAGCTTAACAAACACTCTTGATTAAATCACATCTCCAGGGAGATGATCTGATTACAGTTTCAAACATACAGTATTGAATAGGGATTATTCTACCTTTATGAAATAGGATTTTGATTAAAACATGGCTTTTCTAGGGTTCATACATCCTTTCAAACCAGCCCAGATATTCACATGGAAAAATAATGAAATGTGACATACATTTCATACAGCATACAAAAAATAATTCAGCTGATCATGGTTGTGTGGGTTTATTTCTGAATTCTTAGTTCCATTCTATTCATCTATATGTATATCTTTATGTATATCTTTAAGCTGTTAGCACACTGTTTTGATTATTGTGACTATGTAGTAAGTTTTGAAGTTGGGAATGTCAGAACTCCATCTTTGATCTTTCTTTCTAATATTGCTTTGACTATTCAAACTTGTGTTTCCACATGGATTCCAACACTGTAAATAGGACTGCTGAGATTATGACATGTATTGTGTTGTATTGAAACTGTAGAATACTTTGGTTAGTACTAAACTTTTTAAATGTTTACTATGAATTTTTTTGGGAGCTTAGTATTATTATTCTTTCATCTAGTTAAGTGTTCCACTTTACCTCTTGTTTTCTAAGATATTTTCTTAATCATCATGAACTGTATTAATTTTATCAGTGCTAGTTATTTATTAAAATGACCATATGAATTGTTTCCTTTAATGCACTAATATGGTAAATTACATTGTTTTGATTGTTACTGAACTACCCAGGAATTCCTGAAATAAGCCCCCAGTTTTCATGATGTTGCGAGTGATATTGAATTTGGATAGTTAAAATAGATTTCTTTTTTTTTCTTTTTTCAAAACTAACTTCCCCACTTTATCCATGTCACAGTTCACAGATACAAAAAACAGACATGCTGAGAACATTCAGGGAAAATGCAAAGACTAAACAATGGATATACTTAGACCATTCAGACCAAAATTAGAAGCTGTCCAGCAAGCTCATGTCATAGAAGCCTTGAAATCATAATATTAAGGCCTCCTAATCATAATATTCCATGGACATGGAAGGTCTCACCATTTATTTGTATCTTCCTTAATTTCTTTTAGCAGTGTTTTGTAGTTTTCAGTGCGCAAAGCCTTCACCTCTTTGGCTAAATTGTCCCTATGTATTTTATGTTTTAGAAGCTATTGTGAATGCATTAAAAAATTTCCATTTCAGAGTTTCTTTATGGTGTATTGAAATACAACTGAAAATTTTTATGCTAATGTTGTAGTTTTTAGCTTTCCAGAATTTATTTATTGGTGTTAGTAGCTTTCTTGCCAATTCTTTGAGATATTCTATATAAGGGAATATTGCATCTGTGAATAGCGATAGTTTTATATCCTTTCAAATTTGGATGCCTTTTATTTCATCTTCTTGCCTAATTGCTTTGGCAAGGAATTCTAGTACAATGTGAATTACAGCAATGAAAGCAGACATACTTGTCAGGTTCTTGAATTCAGGTAAGAGGCTTTCAGGTTTTCATCATTAAGTATGATGTTAGCAATAATTTTTCCATATATGCCCATTACCATAGTGAGGAAATTTCCTTCCATTCCTGTTATTAGTGTTTTTATCATGAAATACTGTTGGATATGATTAAATGCATTTTCTGCATCATTTGAGATGATCACGTAGCTTTATTTCCTTGATTCTATTAAAGTGGTGTATTACACTGATTGATTTTATTGTGTTGAATCACTCTGGCATTGCTGGTATAAATCCTACTACGGTATGGAGTATACTATGGTATGGAGGATACTGGTCATGGAGTATAATTACTTGAATATGCTGTTGGATTCAATTTGTTAGAATTTTATACTAAGCATTTTTGCTTGTATACATATAAGGGAAATTGGTCCATAGTTTTCATTTCTTGTCATGTTCATGTCTTGCTTTGTTATTAGGGTAATTTTGGCATCATAAAATGAGCTAGGGAGTGTCCCATCCCCTTCAATTTGTTGGAAACGTTTGGGAAGTTTTGGTGATAATCTGTCTTTTATTGTTTGTGGAATTTACCAGCAAAGTCATCTGATCCAGGATTTTCTGTTTTTTTCTTTGGATACCTTATGGGTCTGTTGGAGTCTTCAAGTTCTTTTTGAGTGTTTTGGGTAATTAGTGTTTCTAGGGCTTTGTCTGTATCATCTAGATGATCTAATTTGCTGGCATATAATTATTCATAGTATTCTCTTATAATCCTTTTAATTTCTGAACAGTTTACACTAAGTCCTCACTTTTGTTTTAGACTTTAGTTGCTGCATCCCTCCTTTTTCTCTTTGCCAATCTAGTTAATGGTTTCCAATTTTACTGATTTCTGAAGGGCCAACTTTTTGTTTCATTGTTTCTCTCAGCCTTGGATCTACTCTGCAGTTATGTGGCATAGTTTACTCTCTTTACACGGTTTTACTGCCTCTCATAACTTCTGGATTAGGGGTCATAGCCTGTTCCTGAGTCAGTCTTCCATGGAGTTAGCTGTGATTGATGTAAAAAGTCACAAGATATTTTCTTTTAGGTGCAGCAGTAACCAGGAACCACCTTGAGAATGCACTCAGGTGGTCAAGCTGCCACTGCAAGCTGCCCAGAGGTGCAATGTCTGGTTATGGGGCAGGGGCCCAGACCAGCATGTTTGTGCCATGGCTATTCTACCATTTTTAGGCATTTTTTCTTTTTCAGCACTTGTTGCATTGTTCTGTAGTCTTGGTAATCTTCTAGAGTTTTGAGAAAGTTGAATCTGCACTTTATTGCTGTTTCTAAGCTGGTGACAGACACCAGTCCATCTTGCACCACCATCCTGATGTCATCATTCCCAGCCATCTTTGTTTCTTCAAAGACTACATGCTGTTCCAATAGACCAGAAAAAGCAAGGATGCTGCTCTCGCCACTTGTTTTCAACATTGTGTTTCTAGTCCATGCAATAAAGCAAGAAAAGGATATAATATGAAATTCAGATTTAAGGAAAGGCATGAAATTGATGTCATTTATATATGCCTGAATATCTTCAGAGAAAACCCTATAGAATCTATAAATAAAGCTACTAGAGCCAAAAGGCAAGTTTATTAAGGTTTCAAGATACTTGGTTAATTGCAAATACAAAATCAGTTGTTTTTCTATAAGCTTTAGATGAAAAATTTGAAACTGAAACAAAAAAGTAACACCATATACTATAACATCATTTACCAGAAATTCTTACCAATAAGCAAAAAATGTTCATTTTTTATGCTGAAAAATTACAAAACATTTATGCAAGAAATAAAAGTCTATTTATACAAAGGAGAAGTATAACTTGTAAATGGATTAAAGGTTCAATATTGTTAAGGTGACAATTCTTCCCAAACAGATCTGTAGATTCAAAGCAATCCAAATCAAACCCTTACAGGATTTCTCTTTATTTTTAGAATTGAGAAGTTGATTCTAACATTTTTATGGGTAGGAAAGGACTTAGAATAGACAAAATCTTTTTGGAAAAAAATATACACAGTAACTAGCCTTAATTCTTACCCTAAGTCTGCAGTATTCACTAACATGATTTATACTCATTAAGCTAGACACCTAGATCTGAGCAACAGATGCCAGAGTTCTGAAATAAACCCATGAGGAAAGAGCATCAATGTGTTTTTGACAATGCTATCAAGTTTATTCAATGGAGAAAAGATTTGTTGTCCTTTCAACAAACGGTCCTGGAACAATTGGACATCCTTATGTAAAAAAATGAAATTTGATCCACTCCTTGACCCATTCAAGATAGAAATTATCTGGAAATTGATCATAGTCCTAAATAAAAAACACAAATTTCTAAATTGAAAGGTAGAAGAAACTTTTGCTGCTTTTTGTTAAGCAAAAATTTCTTATACAACGCACAAAAAGTATGAAATGTAAAATTAAAAATTAAAACCTCTTAAGGGGGCCACCATCAAAATTAAATACTGTGCTCTTTGAAAGACACTGCTAAAAAATGAAAAGTAAACCTAAATTGATAAAAAATATTTGCAAAACACATATCTGATAAAGCATTTGTACCCAGAAAATATATTAAACTTTTACAATTTTATGATAAGAAAAGAAAGGGCAAAATATATTAACATATATTTCAACAAAAAAGAGAGATGGTTGCCAAATAATCCCATCAAAAGATCTTTCCCATACTTAGTTATGAAAAAATTGGAAATCAAATCTGCCAAAGGACACCAATACACACCTATCAGAATGGCTAAAATTAAGAAAAGTACATGACATTTCTGAATATTTTTAAGATTTTGGAGCAACAGGTGTCAGCATATGTATTTGTCAAAATGTACTGAATTGTACACTAAAATAGATGAATTTTTATATGTGAAAAGAGTGATTTAAAAATACTGACTTTGGAAACAAGGTGAGGCAGATGGGTGGTTCCATGGTAGAATGCTTGCCTTCCATGCAGGAGATGCGGGTTTGATTCCCAGACCGTGCACCTAAAAATAAATAAATAAATAAATAAATAAATAAATAAATAAATAAATAAATAAATAAAGCAGATGACACTCATCGTGATTTCTTTGAACTTCTTCCAAGAATCCAAAATACTAAACATGTAGGTCTGTCTTCTCAGGGATGCTAATAACTCAAAATTATAAGTGCTGTGTTATGTGTTTTACTTCCTGGACCTGAAAGCGTTCTAAAGCTTGCATTCAGCCATCCTGTGTCATTTCTGCCATTGGATCCATTGTAGTCCTCCCTACAATCCTTCCTTACAAACGTGGTTTTCTCCACTGTGCTTTCATTAATCTTGTCGGCATATTTCTCTATAAAGTATTTTTGAATGGGGACTATTCTTTTTTACTTGATTTTCCTGAGTCTTGAGGGCCCAAGAGAGAATCCACATCATCTTTACCATACTCTTTACCCCAGACTAGCTTTGTAAACAGCTGAATTTCCCATGTCCTTAGAAGTCCCTTCTCTCTTTTGATTCAACCCAGCTATCTTTCCTCCAAACTTCTTTTCCTGCTCAATGTGACTAACATCCTCTGTCTTCTTCTAAGTCTTTCATGAAGAAGCAGCTGGTTGGTTGGGCATTTAAAGCTTTGACCTGCTTCTCCGGCACATCAAGAATGGCCCATTAGCTGGATCAAGGGTTTGCCCTTTATTTTTCATGTTTCTCATCATTTGAATCAAGTTATAAGAACAACAGCATGAATCACAAAATGCTATTTACACTGAAACAATTTCTCCATGGACTTCTGATCTTTCAACTTCAATGCTTGAACAACAGATTCCATGTATGTTCCAAACACCGAAAGCATTTTATTCACTAATACCTGTTTTCACATCATTTTCAGTAATAATTCCTCTGACTGGGGTGTCTATGGATGGGTCCCTTCAGCCCTGGCCTTGGTTTACCACAGTTCAATTAAGAGTCTCCTACAAAAATAACACTGTGATACTGGTTTACAGAGCATTTACATATGCATTAATGGGATGCCTGAAACTTCAGAGGTTAAAAAATTCATTCTTGGTCCGTAAAACTTTTCACCATTCACCTAAAATCAATGAAAGAGAAGGAGAAAGAAATGGAACAGCCTTGTAATGCAAAGACTGTAAATGCGAATGTGGCTCTGAGTGCTATAATGCAAGCTGGTTTGAGGCTCTCCAGAGGCTTTGTTTGGCCCTCACTCCATGTGTGTTTTCTCTCTGTGAACGGGATCCCACACTCGGGATTTAATGCTCACTGGGCATGGTCTCAAGGTTCTCAATAATTTTGGTTCTGGATCTTTATTTTGTAGGGAATTGGGTGTGCAGAGTAAACTGGAGCCTTGACACATCTGTGGTCCTGTGTCCAGCACCTTCCTGCCTCCCTCATCTGGGTTCCTGGTGCCCACTCCCCACCCCTGCCCAGTGGTCACTGCAGCTCTCTCTTGCCAGGTGGCTCCTGGGTGCAGGCACAGGGAAGATGGGGTCCAAGCACATGCCCCACGCTTGTCCCACAAGCCACAGGCTAGGGCTATGGGAGCCTGTGAGCTTGAGTGGTGAGGGGGAGAGACATTAGAAGGCACATAGAACACACATGGATGGATCGAGAGATACCACAGGAGAAAATAAAAATACTATTTTTTTAACAGGAGATATCACATCTTCATTTTGCACTATGTGTCACAATTTATGTATCCAGCCCTGAATCGTACTTATTCCTGCTATATTTAGTTCACTAGAGGTGGAGTAATGTTTAAGTTTGAGGTTCATAAAAGTCATCTCAAAATCCCAAGCCCCATAAGACAGCAAACTCAGAAAGGATCTCATGTTCACAGTCAAAAGACCTGCTGTGCTGTCACTGGGAAATTATTTACCTTCTAAGACATTGTTTTGTTTTTTTCATATGCAAAAGGGCAGATGGTAGTTTCTGCTCCTGTCTGGGACCCATGGACATGAGCTTCAAGAAATATAGCAGAAGTGAGGGGTTACTGAAGACATCAAATCAATAGAAACTGTTCACGTTTCCATTCATCTAGAAGGTTATGGGACGTCTGTAGGTCCTGGGCTCTAGATAGGAAGTAATTGACTGTCCCCCTCACAGAGAACGCAGCCTAGCAGGGCAGATGGGGATGTGTCAGCACACACAGGAGGGCTTCAGTAGGTGGTGGAAATAGTACTGAATTGGGGTTCAGGGACCCCGAGGACTAGGAGATTCTGCTACATTGATGAAATGATCCAAGGAAGTGACTTCTCCGCTGAGGCTTGCATTGAGCAGAACGTCTCAGCAAAGATCCCTCTGGGCTCTCAAGTTCAGCCCGTCTAATCACTTTAAAGCATTAAGATGATTTTTCAGTTATTGGAATTGATTATAGTTTCCCAAGCCCCTTTTCACAGCATAGCATATATTTTATTTCTCTATATCTAGAGTAAATTTTTAAAAAGTATCATGTGTATATGGCTAAAATTAATAAGAAGTACATAAGAATAGAAAATAGCAAATTTATGTATATGTATACCTAAGTAACAAGACATATGATTACATATATAATTTACTTTTGTGTACACACACACACACACACACACACACACACACACATCCCTGTAATTATGCATGTGCACATACACAGAAAAAGAGAGAGAAAGATCTAGATGGGAATCTATTCTTCCTGCCTTTAGTGGTTGATCTGCTGTAAATCTTTTCTCCTCTCTGAACACTTGTTTGCTTGTTTATGACGATGATCTCACAGATTTTTCAGGACCGTTTAATGACATAATTTATTGTTTTATGAACTGCTTGTGTTTTATTATTATTTTGAAATATTTATTGCTGTTATGAACACATTCCCCCTTTTCCCTAGGGTGGTAGTGGAGGGTCCTGTTCCTTTGTTAGTTTGCTCTCAGACCTACTTTCTGCCATTCCATGTTCTACCCAGCTCTGCAGGGACAGGCTGGCCCCTCAAGCCCTTTTCTCTCCAAGGTTCTTTGCCAAATGCACTGCCCAGGGATTACAGGGCCTCAGTATAGGGGAAACCAGGGATCCTCTCCGCCCCCAGCGCTCTCCCGCCCAGCTTTCTTCCCCTCAGGTGGCTTCTCCTGGGTAGCCTCTGCTGTGTCTCCAGCTCAGTCCCACAGGCTCCCAGGGCAGGGCTGGGCCACAAGGCACACAGCAGGACAGACATTTTGCCACTAAGCAGATGAATCCCCAGAAGAGATCACTGATTTGTCCACAAACGAACTAAGCTTAATCAGGCTTTTGATTACAAGTACATTGTTATTTTCTTTTCACATATTACTTTTAAATGAAATTTTAATGCCAGAGACCTTCAAAGAAAAATTAAACAATAATCAAAGCTTTAATATTATCTCCTCCATCTGAGCTTGAAAACTTTGCCTTTTTCAGTATATTTTATTAACAAGAATATTCTTATACAGAAAAATTGTTGCTAATCTAGGTAATCTCCAGTGGGTGCACTGCTTAAATTCTCAGCTTCATATTTGCCTTAATCTCATCAGAATATTTACATATGCGCTCAGTTTGCATATTATGATGAAGCTTTATAAAGTTAAAATGCTTGGTTGTCATTTTTTTTGCTGTAAGTAATAATTTTCTAAAAAGCCAAAATACTATATTTAGTGCCACTATACTGACTTTTTTTTCAGAAAGGCAAAATTTTATTAGGTGTGATAATATTTTTAAAATCATTCTGTGTGAACTTGAATTGCTTGAAAATGAAGGAACACATTGGAAATTTTGCTAAAACGTGAAATACAAAATGAAACTAAAAACAACCTGTTCATCAAGGAGAAAAGAATATAAAAGAATGGAGTCTAATCCCAACCAACTCAGTTCATAGTTTGGTGACTCTGAATAAATCCTTGGTGGCTCCTTCCCCCTTCACCTCAGGTGTTTCCTGGATGGCTGCAGCTTTGTGCACTACTCTTAAGTCAGTCCCAGGTTCCTGTCAAGGATTTAGTATCCTGGCACTCTCATTTTCTTCCCAATCTGAATCTTAAAGGGAATTTAACTGGTTTTGCTTTGTTTAAATATAGGGGCTCTTTGGCTTGACTTTGATACATTAATGTGGATCAATTTAATCTACAGGTTCAAAGATTTTGATATGGCTGATTATAAGAAAACTAACCAAGTTCTATGATTGTAGTCCTTACCCAGCTTTTCCCGGGTCCAGGACCCTCCTTCAGGATGCATAGGATATCATGTGCCATCTTGTCAGTTACCTGACCTTGGAAACCCTACTTCCACGTAGCAGGTTGGGAAGCAATGCTTTGCTCCATGCTAGCAATTTTATCTTATTAATAATAAAGGCACTTCAATGCCAGCACTGAAAAGAGCCTCAGAGCACATTCTGAACAATGATACTATTTTATGAGAAATGAAAATGAGGCACAGAAGGGGAGAAGAATCCACTTAATTAATTAGTTCATTAATTTATTCACTTCTCTACATATGGTTACTGAGCCCTTGTGATGTGCCAAACACAGTGTTAATTAGGGTGAAAAAAATAAAGATGCATGAGAAAGGGAGATGCAAAGTGCTACAGTACAAAGGGAATATGGAATATATATATATATATCTAGAGGAGTCTTTGAAAAGGAAGAGATATTTGAGTTTGACCTTGAAGTCTAAGAAGTTTGTTAAGTAAAGATAAATATCTTGGGCACAGGAAGAAGTGAGAGAAGCATGAAAGGAGATTACACATTCTGAGAATGGCAAGTTCTATGGATGATAAACCAAGGAATTTAGACTATCCTTTATTCAGAAGGGTACCACTGACAAGATTCAAGCCTAGGACTGTTACAGAAATAATTATGAAAGAACAAGCCGATAGCCATGGAGAGGATATATTTAAAGGGCGAAACAATGTAAATAACTGTGATAGTATAAGGCAGAGATTAAGCACATTTTAACTTTTACCAAGCTCATAAAGATATCAATATATGTCTGAGGTAGAAAAAAGGATGACAGTAACACACTCAACAGATGTTAAAATTTTCTGACTTTCTAAGTCCCTGGTAAGCACTTGAATCGGAATCTATTTAAATGCTATGTGTTTTCTCCATAATTCTATATCATGCTGCATTCTCAGGTCCAACAAAGAAGAACTATTTATTAACTTCACTCTATTTATCAGATTTTGGCTAGACGTCTAGCAAGATGGCTTAACGTAGGCATTTGTTATCTAGATGGAGAGAGAGTGCATATCTAAAACATAATTAATTCTATGAAGTAAGATCTGTTGAGGACAAAATGCTCATTCTTTTAATATTTGTGCAGAGACTGAAGAAAACATTTGAGTTGAAGTGTGATGTGCAGACATCCAGAGAAGTTGAGACTGAAGAGAACCTTGAGAATAGACTCTAGTAGCACAGAATTTGTAATCCAGTGTTATACTCTGAGCTTCTTTGTTTGTAAAAAAAATATTACCTACCTGTCTTGAATATCTACCTCACAGCATTACCACATAGCTTAAAACTGAAGCTGGTAATTTATTTACAAAGTGCTTTAAAATATCTGCTTAAGCAGATGTCATTGTTGGACGGTTTTGCTGGTAATTTATTTACAAAGTGCTTTAAAATATCTGCTTAAGCAGATGTCATTGTTGGACGGTTTTGATGTGATCAGCAGACAGGAAAAACAACATTTGGCATGAAAACAACAGATAATAGTTACTACATTTTATCTAAAGCATTTTCTTCTAAGATATTTCTTTCATTTCTTCCTTTTCTCCTTCTCTATATCCTTATTCTCTACCTCTCTGCACTCCACCTTCTTTCTTCTTTCCTTATTCATTGAGTACTGACTCCATGCCAGCCCTCTGATTGAAACTAAAATGGTTCATCCTTCCAGAAGACCTCAGAATCTGTACTAGGGAAGACAGACAGGTGAGTACTCAGGTAGGGTAAGTGAGGGAGGAAGGAAAGGTACCACAGTGAGGGAAGAGAGAAAAAGGGGTGATGCACTGTCCTTGGGGGGAGAGGATGGAAAATGTCACTCTTCCCCACAACACATCCATGACTGCATCTATGGCAGCATTCCCACCTGCCAACCGGGTGTCCACCTGGCATCTTGAGCTCCAGAGACAAGGCAGAGAAGAGGGCTCCCGTCTTAGAGGATGTCACGAAACTGATGTGGGCTTACCACCAACCCTTCACAGTCGGAAAACTGTAGGTGCCAGGAGCCTGTAGAGTAGGTTTTATCACCTCCTCCCACCTATGGTTCTTGTCGTCCAAAGCCCTAGAAATAACAGTCTAATTACAGTGCAGAGGCTCCACTCCCAGACTCGACCCAGTGAGACATGGAAAGAATGTTAAATTTCACGGGATCTGGTGCACTGCTTAACGGAGTCCTCAAGTGCTGTCCCCATGGTCGTGGTGATAAAGGACCACATCCTCACCCACTCCTCTCGGAGCGCACTGTCAGCTAGAAAATGGTCCTATAAAACCTGCCTCCTCACTGGCACATGTATTCAATTTACATACACATTTGCAACAGATTTAAAATGTATTTTCTGTTTTTATCTCAAGTATAAACTGGGGACTCGGGTTGTTAATTATGTCCCTCAGAGAATATTTTTAGTCAAATATTTTTAAATGTGTTACTGGTACTTCTATCATCCCACTTCTAGCAATGCTGTATGATTCAAACACTGGCAATCATTGCACCTTGAATGAAGGCAAGTTTTGGGTGTGCTAACACTTCAAAAATTAGTGAGAAAAAAAGTTTAGCAATATCCAGGAGGAATTTTCTGTTCATATCACACTTTTCAATTTATAATTTTTTTTTGATACAAACCAGAGATCATGGTCCTGTCTAACTCATACCACATTAAAATGACTGAATCTGTGGGAATATTCCTATACTTCGTTATGGGGAGGTATACTTACATTATCATATTATTGGTGTAAGAGAGGCCAGGTATAAGGATACAAACATGAGGATAACAGTAAAAACACATGGCAGTAAATTTTATTAAGAATTCTTGCAAGGAAATGAGTATAGAAATATATATATGGGGGGCTGCAGTACAAATACAGCTTCAACATCTCAACGAACATTTTACCACCTCAGTTTCTCATCTCCAAGTCTTTATTATTTTCTAGTCTTTCATTTTATAGAAACAAAGGGTCATTTTCAATTATAACCTTTGAAAGCAGGAAGTGATATTTGAAATAGAATTGCCAAGGCTAAGAAAGATGAAAAACAAGTTTTCAAGGTCATATCATTAGTGTTTAAAAACAAAATCTTTTTTTTCAGAAGGACAGATGTCTGTCTTTCCATTCCTCACCAACAATTTTGCATGTCCTATTAAACATCTTAAATATGATTTTTGGAAATCATAATACTCTAAATGTTTTGTTATAATCAGGTTCATATGTGAATTCGGCCAGGTGGTGGCAGCCAGTTGTCCGGTCAGGCAAGCATTGGCCTGTCTGTTGCTATGAGGACATTTCATGGACTTAAATCATGATCACGTGGGCTGCATCCACAGCTGATTCCATTTGTAATCAGCCAAAGGGAGTGTCTTCTGCAATGAGTGATGCTCAATCCAATCACTGGAAGCCTTTTAAGGAGGATTCAGAAAAGACAGTCACTCTTCCTGCTACAGCCAGTGAGCCGCTCCTGTGGAGTTTGTCCAGACTCTTCATCAGAGTTACCAGCTTATGGCCTGCCCTACAGACCTTGGACTCTACATTCCTATGGTTCCATGAGGCACTTTTATAAATTTTATATCTTACAGATATCGCCTGCTGATTCTGTTTCTCTAGAGAACTCTAGCTAATACAGCTTGGTACCAGGAGTGGTTCTTAAGAAACAGAATCATAGAAACAGGTTTTTATGATTGGTTTTCAACTCTGAGTGGACTCTGATTCCTGTAATCACAATGACACTGCCAATCCATGGGGTGAGCTGGCAAAAGAGATAGTCAAAATATCACAACTGGTTTCTTCTATGCTTCGCTTATCCGAAGCCAGCTTCTGGGGGATAATGTTTTTGACATCTTTACAGAGTTTTGTGGAATTAAGAGGTACAGAGAAGTTGGTTGGTGGTTGTGAGATATGCTGTATACTTTGATGAGGGAAAGGGATGTGCTGAAGGCTTCAAATTAGAATCTTATGCACCATATGACAGATGTAAAAATTTCTATGAATGCCCTGAAGGAACATCTTATTTCCTGTAGCCAAAGACTTGAGATCTCTGAAAATCAGCTCATTGTTAGAGTAGCAACTTTACAAGGTAAACTGAAATCTCAACTTTGCATGGCATCTGCTGTTAAAGTTAGGGCATTGTTTGGAAAGGAGCAAGTCCCTGAAAAATGAGATGGTAACATATGGATTAATAATGATGATGATGGAGAGGTAGAAACCCTAGATCATTCTGAGACTTTCCTAGATAACCCTGTAATAGTCTGACCTGCGGACATAGCTGTCCCACCTCCAGCCTCCTCTGAGGAATTGGCCACCCAACCTCAACCTGAAGGGGTTAACCCTAGAATGAAAAATACTGTTTCATCAGATGAAAGTGCAAATGAATGCCCTGAAGCAAATGGCTTGGAAGATATTTCAAATTCTTTTAATGACCCACCCCCAACACCCTTCATTTCTTCCAGACTTATACCTAGACTAAAGCCTCAACATGCCCCAAAAGGTGAGGTACAAAGTGTCACCCATGAGGAGATATGTTATACTCCAAAAGAACTTCATGAGTTTTCCAATTTTTATAGATAGAAATCAAAGGAATATGTGTGGCATTGGATTTTAAGGGTGTGGGATAAGGGTGGGAGGAATATAAAGCTGGATCAGGCTGAATTTATTGATATGGGCCCACTAAGCAGAGATTCTGCATTCAATGTTATAGTTCAAGGGGTTAGAAAAGGTATTAACAATTTGCTTGGATGGTTGGCTGAAAAATGGATCAAAAGATGGCCAACATTACCTGAGGTTGAAATGCCAGAACTACCCTGGTATAATGTAGATGAGGGGATCCAGAGGCTTAGAGAGAGTGGAATGTTAGAGTGGATTTATCATGCAGAGCCTGCTCTTACACTCCAGGAATTTCTGGAGGATGCACCTTTTATGAGAACAGTGAGAAATAAATTCATGAGACTAGCACCATCATCCCTGAAGAGCTCTGTAGTTGCACTTCTCTGTAGGTCAGATATTACTGTGGGAACTGCTGTCACTGAGCTGGAATCCTTAAATACAATGGAGATGACCAGATTCCTAGTTGGCAGAAGCTGGGTGGCATCACTTAATCACCAAAGACAGGGTGGATATGGCTATCATAATGGACAGCAGACTCAAAGCAGCAGTCAAAATAATCTGACCCCCAGAGACTTGTGGCACTGGCTAGTAGAACATGGGGTACCTAGAAGTACAACAGAAGGATAGTCTGCTACATTCTTGATTGAGCTGTATAAGCAAAAGAGTTCTAGGTCAAGTGAACAGAAGACTAACTTGAATTACAAAAATAGAGAATCATGGCCCCTTAATCAATTTCCAGATGAGATAGTTTACAGACCCAGAGCCCCTTGAAAGAGGGGAGGCCAGGTCCCTTTGGGAGAGAACCCTGCTACACTGCCACAAATTTATACTATTAGTCTTCCTCCAAGACTTCCCCAAGGAGACCAACAGCCTTCACCAGGGTAACTGTGCATTGGGGAAAAGGAAATGATCAGAAATTTGAGGGATTATTAGACACTGGTTCAGAAGTGACATTAATTCCAGGGGACCCAACACGTCACTCTGGACCACCAGTCAGAGTGGGGGCTTATGGAAGTCAGGTGATTGATGGAGTTTTAGCTCAGGTCTGTCTCACAGTGGGTCCAGTAGGTCCCTGGACCCTTTCTATAGTTATTTCCCCAGTTCTAGAATGTATAATTGAAATGATAATCAGAATAGACATACTGAGCAACTGGCAGAATCCCCACACTGGCTCTCTAGCTCATGCAGTGAGGGCTATTATGGTAGGAAAGGCCAAGTGGAAGCCACTAGAACTGCCCCTACCTACAAAATAGTAAAAGAGAAGCAATACTGGATTCCTGGAGGGATTGCAGAGGTCAGTTCCACTCTTAAGGACTTGAAGGATGCAGTGGTGGTGATTCCTACCACAATTCCATTCAACTCTCCTACTTGGCCTGTGCAGAACACAGACAGGTCATGGAGAATGACAATGGATTATCAAAAGCTCAACCACATGGTAAATCCAATGTAGCTGCTGTTCCAGATGTGGTATCATTGTTTGAGAAAATCAATACATCGCCTGGTACATAGTATGCAGCTATTGATCTGGCAAACACTTTTTTCTCAATACTGTTAGTAAGGACAACCGGAAACTGTTTTCTTTCAGCTGGCAAGGTCAGCAATATACTTTCAGTGTCTTATTCAGGGGTATATCAACCCTCTAGCTCTATTTCATATTCTTGTCTGCAGGGACCTTTGGTTTTTTCTCACTCCCGCAAGACATCACACTGGTCCATTATGTTGATGATACCACACTTATTGGACCATGTGGAAAAGAAGTAGCAACTTCTCTAGACTTATTGGTAAGGCATTTTTGCCTGTCAGAGGATAGGAGATAAATTCAACAAAAATTCAGGAGACTTTCACCTCAGTGAAATTTCTAGGTGTCCAGTGGTGTGGGGCATGTCAAGATATCCCTTATAAAATGCAGGATAAATTGCTGCATCTGGCTCCTTCTATGACCAAAAAAGAGGCACAATGCCCAGCTTGTCTCTTTGGATTCTGGCAACAACATATTCCATATTTGGGTGTGCTACTCTGGCCCATTTATCAAGTGACCAGAAAATCAGCTGATTTTGAGTGGGAACCTGAAAAAGAGGAGGCGCTGTGACAGATCAAGGCTGCTGTATAAGCTGCTCTGCCACTTGGACCATATGACCCAGCAGATACAACTGCGCTCGAAGTGTCACTGGCAAATAGAGATGCTGTTTGGAGCTTTTGGCAGGACCCTGTGACCCTTAGGATTTTGGAGCAAAACCTTACCATCTGCTGCAGATAAGCACTCTCCTTTTAAGAAACAACTTTTGGCCTGCTACTTAGCCTGAGTAGGGCCTGAATGCTTAACCATGGTTTACCACGTTACCATGAGACCTGAGTTACCTACCATGTGCTGGGTGTTGTCTGACCCACTAAACCATAAAGCTGGGTGTGTGCAGCAGTACTCCATCATAAAATGGAAATGGTATATATGAGATAGGGCCAGAGTAGTAAGTTACATGAGGAAGTGGCTCAAATGCCTATGGTCTACACTCCTGTCACATTACCTTCTTTTTTCCAGACAAGAGCTATGGCCTCTTGGGGAGTTCCTTACAGTGAATTGACTGAGGAAGAGAAAACTCAGGCCTGGTTTACAGATGGTTTTGCATGATATGCAAATACCACCCAAAAATGGACAGCTGCAGCACTACAACCCCTTTCTGGGATTCCCTGAAGGACAGTGGTAAGGGGAAATCTTCCCAGTGGGCAGAACTTCAAGCAGTGCCTCTGGTTGTTCATTTTACTTGGAAGGAGAACTGGCCAAAGGTGCATTTGTATATTGACTCATGGGCTGTTGCTAATGGTTTGGCTGGATGGTCAGGGATTTGGAAAGAGTATGATTGTGAAATTGGTGACAAGGAGGTCGGGGGAAGAGGTATATGGATAAACCTTTCTGAGTGGGCTAAAAACATGGAGATATTTGTGTCCCATGTGAATGTGCACCAGAGGGTGACTTCAGAAGAGGAAGGTTTTAATAATAAAATGGATAAAATGACACATTCTGTGGATACCAGTCAGCCTCTTTCCCCAGCAATTCCTGTCATTGTGTAATGGGATCATGAACAAAGTGGTGATGATGGTAGGAATGGAGGTTATCAATTGGCTTAGCAACATGGACTTCTATTTACCAAGGCTGACCTGACTATAGGCACTGCTGAGTGTCCATTTTGCCAGCAGCAGAGACCCACACTCAGCCCCTGATATGGCACCATTCCCCAAGGTCATGACCTGGCTACATGATGGCAGGTTGGATCAACTGGCTACATGATGGTAATTGGATCACTCCCATCATGGAAGGGGCAGCAATTTGTTCTCACTGGAATAGACATATACTTTGGATACAGGTTTGCTTTCCCTGCACACAATGCTTCTGCCAATACCACCATCTGTGGACTTACAGAATGTCTTATCCATCGTCATGATATTTCACACAACATTGCTTCTGATCAAGGAACACACTTCACAGCAAATGAAGTCTGGGAATGGGCACAGGCTCATGGAATTCTCTGGTCTTACCATGTTCCCCATCATCCAGAAGCAGCTGGATTGACAGAATAGTGGAATGGCTTTTGAAAACTCAAGTATGGTGCCATCTAGGTGGCAATACTTTGAAGGGCTGGGATGATGTTCTCCAGGAGGTTGTGTATGGTCTGAATCAGTGTCCACTGCCTGGTACTGTTTCTCCCATAGCCAGGATCCATGGTTCCAGGAACCAACGGGTGGAAATGGGAGTGGTAACACTCACTATTACCCCTAATGATCCACTAGGAAAATTTTTGCTTCCTGTCCCTGTTACCTTGAGCTCTGTTGGTCTACAGGTCTTAGTTCCAGAAGAGGGAGTACTTCCATCAGGAGGAACAACAATGATTGCATTGAACTGGAATCTAAGAGTGTCACCTGGTCACTTTGGGCTACTCATGCCCCCAATTCAACAAGCCAAGAAGGGGGTTACATTACTGGCTGGGGCTATTGACCCTGACTATCAGGGGGAAATAGCACTGCACCTATAAAATGGAGGCAAAGAAGAATTTTCCTAGTATATAGGAGGTCCCCTAGGGTGTCTCTTAATACTGCCATGCCCTGTGATTAAAATCAATGGAAAACTGCAACAACCCAATCCAGGCAGGATTACCAATGGCTCTGAAACCTCAAGAATGAAGGTTTGGGTCACCCCACCAGGCAAAGAACTATGGACTGCTGACATGCTTTCTGAGGGTAAAGGGAACATGGAATGAATGGGTAGTAGAAGAAGGTAGTGAAAATTTGAACAATGACTATGTGATCAGTTACAGAAAAAAGGACTGTAATGCTGTTTTGTTCATATTATAGTATTTAAGCTGTAAATATCGAGTTTAAGAGTGAATTATCACCCAAGGACTTGCACCCTAGTCTGGGGAGATTTAATGTGTTTCTGGATGTATGTGGGAAAGTTGAGTATTGTTAAGTGAGGAAAAAATGTGTCTGTTATTGTTTTCTCTTTAGAGATTAACTAGGTTTTAGGAGATGCATATAGCTGCCAAGTTGACAAGTGGTGAACTGTCACGGTCAGTTTCATGTGTCAACTTGGCCAGGTGCTGGTGCCCAGTTGTCTGGTAAGGTAAGCCCTGGCCTGTCCATTGCTATGAGGATATTTCAGGGACTTAAATCATGACCACGTTGGCTGCATCCACAGCTGATTGCATTTGTAATCAGCTAAAGGGAGTATCTTCTGCAATGAGTGACACTTTATCCAATCATCAGAAGGTCTTTAAGGAGGAATCAGAAGAGACAGTCACTTTTCCTGCTTCAGTCACTGTCATGGTCAGGTTCATGTGTCAACTTGGCCAGGTGGTACCCATTTGTCTGGTTGGGCAAGTGCTGGTCTGTCTGTTGCTATGAGGACATGTCATATAATTAAATCATGATCATCTTGGCTGCATCCACAGCTGATTCTGTCTGCAATCAGCCAAGGGGAGTGTCTTCTGCAATAAGTGATGCTTAATCTAATCACTGGGAGCCTTTTAAGGAGGATTCAGAAGAGACAGTCTCTCTTTCCTGCTTTGGCCTCTCCTGCAGAGTTCATCCAGACCCTTCATAGGAGTCGTCAGCTTCACAGTCTGCCCTACAGATTTTGGATTCTGTGTTCCCACAGTTATGTGAGACACTTTTATAAATTTTATATCCATGGATATTTCCTGATGATTCTGTTTCTCTAGAGAACTCTATCTAATACAGCCAGTGAGAATCTCCTGTGAAATTCTTCCAGACTCTTCCTCGGAGTTACCAGCGTTTGGCCTGCCCTACAGACCTTGGACCCTTACATTCCCATGGTTCCCCAGCCAGCCTCTCCCGAGAGTTTGTTGAGGACCTTCATTGGACTTGCCAGCTTGCAGCCTGCCCTACAGACCTTGGAGTCTACATTCCCATGGTTACGTGAAGCACTTTTATAAATTTTATATCTATGGATATCTTCTGCTGATTTTGTTTCTCTAGAAAACCCAAGCTAATAGATGTTTCAACTTCCACAAACAAAGCTATTCCTGTTGGAGAAGAAAATTCTCTGAGAGATCACCAGTTCCTGATCCTCGCAGTCAGCAAGGCTAAGAAAAGGAGAGTTTGCTGAACTGACTCATCTCCATTCATTCGACTAAAGTCCTTTGAGGTGGAACCTTTATAATTTTATATTCAAGGTATCTGACTGAAATAAAGAAACTGAGTATTTACAACTTCAGGAAGATTTCACAAGGGCAGTGAGATTGTCCAGCAGCTGTGCTTGAAAGGTGGTCAGCAAAAGCTGCCCAGAAGGGGCAGCTTCAGTTATGTCTGTCCCATTTGGTTAATTTGCTGTGTTTTTGTGACTAGACCCAGATTTGCCTTAAGCCAAATTTGATTTCTGCTGGTCTCAATTCCTGGGTAGTAATGTTAATTTTTAGCAATGGATTTAAGGTCTCTAAATGACTTAGCAGTTCTTTAGAGAAAAGGTTAAAGCCTCCACAAGCAAATAAATCCATTTGGGACTTGAAGCTTGTGGGGGATTTTCTCACCTCATAAAACTGTATTTCATTCTTGATTTTTATATTATGCCATCCAGAAAAGCTTGCATGACAATCCTTAGAGAAAAGTGGTTAATAATGGAATACAAATTGACCCAAGTTCAAGTTCAATTAGGAATATTATTTTAAATAAGTGAAAAAACACTCAAGCTGTTACACGAGTGCTTCAATTATCTTGTACTATTTATGTTTTATAGCTGTAGGGGCTAACTCAGACTCACGCTGAGGTGACAATGAAATTTTGTAAAAAGTTCTGACCTTATCATTCCTAGTTTTCATTTATCCATTCATTTTTAACATATAAAGAGCATCTACTGTGTGTCAGATTTCTTACTGCTCACTGAGAATGAGAAAGAAGTCCTTGCCTTCTCAAGACTCAAATATTACTGAAAGAAATATATATTTACTTAAACAGATAAATCCCATTATAGTATGGCAAATATAACTGAATTATCCATAGAATGTTTTGAAAGCACAGAGCTAATAGAAGAGGAGGTGACCATGGAATATGACAATTTATTTGATAGAGAGGCTGAGTGATGGGGATCAAGGCAAGATTTTACAATTAAATACTATTTTAAAAGTGGTGATAAATTAATGGAAGATGAAAAAGGCAAGAGAAGAAGCTGAAGAGAAAGATAATTCTCAGATTGTGAAGGAGCATCTATGTCAAGCTAAGGTTTATGAGTGTGTGCATGTTTGTGGATGCATGTGCAGAGGTGAGTGCAAAATCAATCTCTGTATTACAAAGGCAAATATGGTGTCCTTATTTCACTGTACACCCCATTATTTTGTCTACTTCTCCACAATTCTGGTGACCTATCCACAGTTCTCTAAATTTTCCATTTTACCTAATTTTATTTCTACTAACCTGGATAACTAACTTTTCATCTACATATTAGTTTGGCATACTGGTAAATATAGAATTGCTTACCCTAAATGCTAGTATCTTTTCAATAATTGGAAAACCAAGGCTTCAAAAGAAAAGGGGAAAAAAAAGAAAACCAAGGATTGAAGAGTTTAAACAATTCATACAGTGTAACAAACCATGTAAATACTGGAATTAAACCCATGAATTTGACTCGAGTTTATGTCTTCTTTGTAACTATGCAATACAGTATTATTTCCATTGTTTTACCCATGGATGTAAGGCAATAAAATAAAACCCTAATGAATGGTATATTTCCTCTGAGGACATTATCTTTTTTTTTTTTATAAAAGTATTACTTGGGGCAGTACTACTTGAAGAAGGGATCCATAGCACTGTGTAGAAAAAGAAAAAAATATACAAGAACATCATTCTGAGTTAGAATTGAAAATATTATTTAGCGGTAGAAGAGGATGGTGCAAAAGAGGAAGAAAGGAGAGGGGAGAGAGTGAGAGTAGGATTGAAAATCATCTTTAAATTTCACACACCACCCAGGAAGTTATTAGTACCACCTCAATATTTTAAATAAACAAAACTTTTCTTAACCAAAAAGGATAGCCCCTTATAAAAAGTTCCACAGTTTGCAGAAGCAGGCTTTGCATTCACATCCTTATCTCTGTCTTCCCCATCCCCATGACACTTACTCCAGTGGCTCTGTCCCCAGTGTCAAGTGGTCTCAGTCATGCATGGTGGGTTCCAGATTGGGGGTGGGGCGGCGGTCACGAGTTTCCTCTGCCCAGTGTAGCTGGAAATAACTCCATAAAGAAGCAACCACCGCTGTGCCCCTGTGCTCTCTGCCAGGATGCCTTATTCAAATTTGTATTCCTTTCCAGTATGATCTTAATTGTTATTATGCTTAGACTATTCTCTGTTCTTTAACCATATCAAAAATCATTTAAATAATGACTTGGCTTTCCAGGAATTTGAAACCTAAGGGGCCGGGGGTTGGCGTGATTTTACCCCACCCTGTTGATGCATGCTATAACCACAAGCTGCCTTGGGCTAGATATTTGTGCACCATTAAATCCAGGCCAGCCACTCTGATCTGAAAACACTACCTAAAGCTCGGCCATTCCAGTCTAACATGTTTTATATCCTTTTACACTTTTAGTAACATATGAGGGCTGACCAAAGTGACCTCACAGGATCGGGAGGAGTCTGGAGGCTGTGGGGAAGAAGAAGAGCTCTGGCTCTCTAATGGGTAACCTGGAGCTCGGCACTGCCCAGATGTCCTCCCAGCCTCCTGTCCCTCATTAATGGCCAGCCAAAGCCCTGAAGGGCCCAATCTCATATGTTTTAGACTCTTTTTTCAATCAATAAAATGATAACATTTTCAGTGTTGTTGTGACTTTTAGAGGTAACATATATAAAAGTTTAGACAACCCATGGCACAGACTATCCATTTTAATGAAAGATAATTACTAATATTGATAATTTTAATATTATCTCAGGCATCTGATTGACACTGGGAAGTAGTAATTATGAACATCTACATCCTTTGGTTCTTATTAATCATTTTTAGTATTTAGAATATGCACACTTAAGTTATTATTTAAAGACATGTGATCAGGGATATCTTCAAGACCCACAGCTGCCTTCAGAATTAGAGGTCAGTTTCAGAGACAGTGGGATCTACCTGCAGATCGCCACCCAAACCACCACTTCAAACACACATAGGGCAAAAACACTGCTGCTTTTTGGCCAGTCTCAGCTGTTGCATCTTTCCCCCGCAGTCTTTCGAATGCCTTGTGTACATTTCTTGATATTTAGAGTATTATGCAAGAGAGTTAGGACTGACAAAACCGGCTATCTAAAAACAGTCTTTATTTTTCGGCTGATTCTTGGGTGGGAAGGTGGGTGAGCAGCATCAAGCTCAACAATGTGCCAAGCAGATTCAGATGCCATGCTGTTTCTTATGTGAAAGCTCAGGATGGCTAGTGCATTAGATAGACGTTAAAATGAGTTCCTTATGAGAACTTGGCAATTAAGGTATTTCATTTGTAACATTTATTTAGCATGTCGCCCTTTATTTCTTACTTAAAAAAATCACTTCCAAACCACTTAAGTGGACAAAAATGAGAAATATTTAAAAAATACTCATCTTAAAAAATAAAGCACATCTTAATATTTATTTGGTCTCTTTGAGTCCTTGGCACAGACAGTTGGAAGCTATGTTGGAATCTGACAAGGACACAATTTCTCGCAGCAACAGAAGGATAAAAGCATTAGACACAGTTTTCCATATAAATAGATGTCAGCAGTCAAGTATCTTAGCTTAATTATGTGCACTTGCAAGCATATCTCTGGGACAGAATGAAATTCCACGTGCAGAGACTAAGGGGTACGGCCATAGACCTGAGCTGCAGAGCTGACCAGACCTCCTGGGGCCTGGAACCCTCTAGCAGGGATTGAGGGATTCCTGCCAGGCATGTGGCATTTGTGGCAGAGCACCAGATGCTAAACTGGAGAAAAGGGGGTACAAGATGAAAGGACAGGACACGAGTAGGTGGTGAGGAAGAGAAAGAGAAAAAAGGAAGAGTGAGAGGGGAGAAGAAAAGACTTTCTCCCGCAATGATGAAAAGATCCTGAGCACCGCATATCTGGACCCTGTTTCTGAATCTGCGATCCCCTCTGGCAGTGTCACCAGGAAGAAATGAGACCCTCAAGCGCTCTGAGTTTCACAGACCCCACATGCATTGGGACAACTGGCAATGTTTTAAATCTACCATTATGGCACAAGCAAGAGCCGAATGTCTATCTTCAATTCTGCTGTGTTATTTCTGGTCTCATGTGGGCCACCTTTTATTTTAGCCAGGCCTTACATTTTCACTTTTATGCTTAGACATCTCTGTGGCTATTCTAAGACTGAGGAAATGTTGTTAGACTGTTGTTCCTGATTCTATCTGGTTAAATCAGCTATAGGAATTTGAGGCAAGAATCTTCCAGCTTAATATGAGAAGGAGGTCTCCAACAATCACGGCAATTAAAAAATATAGATAATGAGTTTGGCCACAGTAGCTGCCATAGACTTAGAGGTATTTATGAAAAATCCAGAATGAATGCCTGGCAGAGACTGATAATTCAGTAATTAACTCATGAATGCATTTGACAGGCATTCTCTTCCTAATTCTCCCAATTCATACTTTCATTCTCAGCTATTCCTACAACACAGTTCTCACAGAACTTTTTCTCAACAATTTGATCTCCTCAACTCTAAGGTCTTTAATCACCCTGGATTTAATCCATGAACTCCCAGGGAGCCCTCCCACCTATATGTTTGGAAATGGATGTAGTTAGGTTAAAAACTGGACCTCCCTTCTGCTTTTATAATCATTAGAATAGAATGAATTCAGACTAAACCTCCCATATGTAGCCTCCTTGTAACTTCACAACTCTCCTCTACTCTCTCCTGGCCCCCATGGCCCATTATTTCCTCCATTTGGTTTCTGGCCCTCATTTCCAACCCCTGTGCTCTTTTACCTTTCATTATATCTTATTTACACCAATTCCCTTTTCCCTTACTCTAAATTGTTGCTTTGTTCTCAAATTAAGGAAACCGAGTTCAACTTAAAGATATCAAATCAGAAAATTTTAAACTAGATTATATGCTAAACTCTTTAGACAATTAAAAAACAACAACAAACAAACAAACAGAAAGGCCTTAAGTTACCATGCCCCCACCCCAGCCTTATCAAACCAAAGCTGGGTATAGATCCCTAGAATCTATGACTTATACATGTTTCCTTGATGAGTCTGGTGCTGCTAGTAAACTCCCCCTGGCCCCATCCTCCCAAATGTATGATGCAGCCAACTCTCTCTCCAGGTTCTCTTTTAGAAGATGACTTTCCCCCCACCCCACAAAGTCTCACCACTCTTGGTATGTAAAATGGTACAATCACCTTACAAAATCGTTGGCAGTTCCAAAAACATTAAACAAACTCCTACCATATGATGGAACAACTCCATCCTACCTGCCCAAGAAGAGACTTTTCTGGCTGGGAGCTGGAGGAGAGGGACTGCTGAGTTCATGGTGGCATGATCTTTAATGGAGTTTCCATCACACTGGCCTGGGATGAGCCAGGGTGAAAGCAGGTCTAGGCTCAAATACTGCAGACTCTCCCTGTTGTGATCAGTGTTACTAGATTTTCTTGAATAAATATTTCTTCATTTACTATATGCCCAATATTTTAAATGATGTGCTTTTTTTACCTTTTTTTTTTTTTGGTAATTTTCACGAGTTTTCCTAGGAAATGGGTCCACAGAGCTCCTCATTCTGTCATGCCAGAAACCAAGAAACTTTTTATGTTGATTGGCTAATAATGATTTATAGTTTATTTTGAAGGAGAGAAGTTCTTTTTCTTTTTTTTAAATTTAGGATTGAGTAGCATTGCATTGCTGGTTATGGATATAATAAATTATTTATTCATTCATTGGATAATGGACATCTGGGTTAAATTCAGGGTCAGGTTATTATTACTACAGCTACACTAAAGCTAAAATAAGTATTTGCATACAATTTTTATAGTATTCATACCTAGAAGTTCTATCCATTTGTGTGTATGATTTTTTAAAATATCTTCTATGTCACTACTTTACTTTTTGACCATCAAGACTACAGTTACAAGTTTAGACACTGATTCTAATATCTTTGTCAGTTCTGAGCTCATTTCTTTTTTTCTTTTTTTTTTTAAACTTTTTATTAATTAAAAAACTTAACAAAAGAACATTAGTATATCATTCCATTCTACATATACAATCAGTAATTCTTAATATTATCATATAGTTGCATATTCATCATTTTTTAGAACATTTGCATCGATTTAGAGAAAGAAATAAAAAGACATCAGAAAAAGAAATAAAACAATAATAGAGAAAAAAAGATTATACATACCATACCCCTTACCCCTTGCTTTCATTTATCACTAGCAT
>PVIY010034949.1:0-26751 GCA_004026745.1 Myrmecophaga tridactyla
TTTTTTTTTTTTGCATAGGCCAGCACCAGGAATCAAACCCGGGTGTCTGACATGGCAGACAAGAATTCTGCCACTGAGCCACCATCGTACTGCCCCTCACCCTTACTTTTATAGGAAAACTGGATGAAGTATTTTTTTTTTACATGGGCAGGCACTGGGAATCGAACCTGGGTCCTCTGGCATGGCAGGCAAGTGTTCTTGCCTGCTGAGCCACTGTGGCCCACCCTGGATGAAGTATTCTTGGCTGGAGATCTTTCTTTTTCAGGAATCTTAAATATATCATATCACTGCCTTCTTGCCTACATGGTGCCTGTTGAGTAGTCCAAACTCAGTCTTATGTGGCTTCATTTGTATGTGGTGAGTCACATTTTTCCTGCTACTTTCAGGACTTTCTCCTTCACTCCAAATTTTAACAGACTGATTAGTATTTGTCTTGATGTAAGCCTCTTTGAATTTATTCTATGTGGGGTTCATTGGACTTCTTTCATTTGCATACTCATGTTTTTTATAAAGGTTGAGGAGATTCCCCCGTTTTCTTCTCAACTAATCTTCTTGTCACTTAACTCTTCTCTTATCTTTCTGGGACACTGATGATTCTCACCCAAGTGTGAATTCTCACACAGCCCTGTGTGCTTAGTGGTAGGAATGGGACACTGTACTGGGGCACAAGGTGGTGAGAGAAGCAGGGTCTGGAGTGTGGGTCTATGGCAAGGTGCTGTGGTTCAGTCGTGGGGCATGGTGATTGAGCAGAATGTGGGCAGGTGAGTTTTGGGATATGGAACAGAAGGAATTGGGGTGGGGCACAGCACAGGGTGGTGCATGAGGCAGGGAATTGCATGGTGACATGTTCATGGCTCAGGCTGTGGGTCGGGGTGAGGTGAGGCATGGGGGACATGGACAGAGGCCTGCATGGGGCTGTGGCATGCAGCATGGTGTGTGGGTTGTACAGAACAATGGGAGCCCATGGGCATGGGGTATGGTATTCAAGGGTAATTAGGTGTGGCAATGTGGGGTAGTTGCAAGATGTACAGGGTAAAGGATTTGTGGTGTGGTGATGCAGTGTGCTGAAGAGCCAAGTGTGTGTGGAAGAGCAAATGGTCATGTGGGCACAGAGTGGGTGGTACATTGCACAGTTTGGCTTTCTTCCTCATCCCTACCTCCCTGTCCATGTACTCCTGAGGGCTCAAGGCTTCCATATGGATAGTGGAACGGTAGGCTCTGTGCACTAGATGGATGGTCTCTATGAGCATAAAAAGCAAGTTTATTGGCTTGTGGGTTCCCCCAGGAAGCTCCAGGCTGGGGAGCTGAGGGGATTGATATCCCAAGCCAGCTGAGAGGGCAAGCTCATTCCTGGGCACTGCCTCTTGTTGCCAGTAAAGTCCTGATGGAGCCCATTTACCCCATTCTCTATGTTGAAATCCTCGGGTTTTTCTTTTACCACCTCACTTTATAGTATAGGAGACCCTCTCTGCTCACTCTCAGACTGCAGCTGCTGTCCCAATTGTTTTTCTGTCACTTGTATAGTTCCTTGAAGCAGTAGTGAACTCAGCTGATCTTATTTCCCCACTTTCATGGAAGTTCCTGGTTTCAGTCTTTAAAACATTGTAACAATGCCTTGTATATTAAGGACTGTTTCATATATTATTCATATATTTTGCAAATAATTTCCCCACTTTTTTGTGTTAGGGCTTAATGAGTTTATTTATTTTAATGCTGGTATCTAAACTTTTAAGTTTAAATGAGGTAAAGCTTATTGATGTGCTCCCATGTATGGCAGTGAGTTGTGCTGTTCTTGGAATGAATTTCCATATTCCAAGATAGTTAATTCTTCACTGATAGGGTCATATGATTAAGGAATTTATTTTCATAGGAAGAGTACAATAGGAATCACTTTTATTGTTTATCAAGTGGTTATTCATTTATTTCTCCACATGTAATTGAAATATACACCCATTTTGTACTTCAGATTCCATTTATATATTTAGAATATTACTGGACTCTATTTCTTTTCAAGATAAAACACTGTGTTATTTACTCAAGTGTTTTTATATGTGGAAATGATTGGTAGAAAGTATCTCCTTTTATTGCTTTTATTTTCCACATTTTTTGCTCTTTAGGACAGTTTCATTATATCAGAAAAAAATGTAATGGTATGATGTTATCTTTATAATAGTCTCAGTATTTTAAAATAGAAATGCATTGAATTTATAAATAATTATATTAAAATATAATAAGGAGAAGTGATGCTTTTATAGCATACTGTTCCTTCTGTGTTGAAGGCTGTTAATTTACATTTCTAGATCCAGTGGCCACCTTCTCCACCTTGCTCTGTGCCCTGAGAAGCTGACCCTTAGAGAAAGCTTTAGGGACTTTTGTTGTTCTCTGTGCTCTTGTTTGGAACTGACCATGACAAACATGTTCAGGACATGGGAGGGGATGGCCAGACCACATAGGTTGGTAGTGGCTGTATTCTTCCAAGAAGGGAAGTTTGTATTGAACCCCCAGGCCTACAGCTGTGAATCCTGCTCTACAAATTTGGCAGAGATCACAGCCCTAGTTCTTCAGGTCTTGTGTGTGGACCTAAAGTTTGTCCTGCTGTTGATAGCCCAAAACATTTCACCAACCCCTGTTGATTTCCTTAGCCCTGCCCACATCTATGCAAATAGTTCTCTCAAGAAATTCTCCTCAATCTCCCACCCTATTGAATGTATATTCTCTTTCTACCAGGTTTCTGACCAACACAGGATAGCCTGAGGAGCTCAAGGAGTCTTCATACAGAAGATTATTGTGTATCTCAACAAATTACTGAATTTAGATGAAAATTGGAACTAGGTAACTTAAGACATGTCAGGAATCTGTGAGAATTAGTATGCACTTATGGAAACTCAGAAATCACTGCTGGGTCATAACGAGATTGCCAATGAAGTTAAAAATCTCAAACTTATGAGATTAACCTATGATTTGTACTGTAGAGGTGAGGGGTAGTTAAGCATGATTCCTAGAGTTCCGGTTTATCCAGATATGAGGAAAATTATATGAGGAGGATAAGAAGGAAACATGGTTGTTAGAATGGAATTAAAAGCTCATTTTAGGATTTCATGAATTTGGGATTTGAAAAATTGAGGATGAATGAAAATTAAAATGTCAGCCAAGCAACTGGATGATGAAATTTGAATTTAAGATAAGAGCTATTCATTAGAAATATAAATTTCAGAGGGTATCAAAAACTAAAATAGTATTTTGGAACTAATCCAAGGAAGCAGATCTGGTAATCAGGCAAATATTGTAAATAGAAGAAAATGGCATAATAGCAAGTTCTTAAGAATCCCCAAATTTATACCAGTCTGAAAAGAAACTAAAAGAAATATCAACCCATTCTAATACAGGGCACCAGCCATAGCCCAACTCAAAAATGTTTTGATGGGAAGATGATTCACTCTCACAGAGAGAAGACAGACCAAGATCGACTTTGCTGGTGAACTTCATTTCCCCATGATTAGAGAGTCACATTTCATGGCTGACATGGAGGGATGTGATTCTATGTGTAGGGCCCCTCACTCATGTTGCTGTGCAACTTATTTTAAAGGGACATTCAACATTTTTTTCTTCTTCTTTCCTACTTCTCACAACTGTTTGTTTCCATCTATATAGGCTGGCATTAATGATATTGTTTTATAATTTTGCCTACATGGGTCTTTTGTTGGGGAGCTTTGGAAGGGATATGTGAAATAGATGCTTTCTTGAATCTACTATCTCCCTGTCTCTGGCTGAAAGTCTTTTTTCCAAAATTGTGGTAGCCCTTTTTATTTTTGCCTTTTGAAAATGAGTTTTTATGTTTGCTGATTTCTGTTTGTTGTTTTTTAGATCACTTGTTTTTCCTTAGTTTATTTAGCAAATTTACCAAATGTTGATAAACATCCTACAATGCACAAGAGTGGTCCAGCAAAATAATTGCTGAGATTGGTAAAACCTCTATTAATCCCTTAATCAGTTACTCAATTGAAAAAATATAAATTATTCAATTAACCAATCATAAAGTATTTCAAAGTGCACTGATATTTTCAGTGACTTAGACAAATTCCTGTTTTTAAAAACTATCAATTCTCAAATTGCCTAAACTTTCCCAGGACATTTTGCTATGGGCAGTGAGTTCAGTGGTGCTTGCTTACAAAATGTATCCTTTAAGATAGGCTTTTGTTTTATTTTGAGGGAGAAATTTTCAATATGTGTAAAATGACATTATAGATGGCCCAACCTTACAACACTGTGCTGACTATTCAAGAGATTTAACTATGACTAAATGCTGACCATATATATTCTTCTTCATAATTTGCAAAAAAAAACTTTTATTAAAAGCAGGATAAAATCATTGAACATTCCATAGATCGATAGGCCCATTTGTGGCATGTAAAAATTAATTTCCTTCTCTTAGAGGATATTTGCTCTACATAATCACAGTTCCAAACTCTTCCTTGTAACAATCATTGCAGAATTGTGTGTGTTTAGTGCAGATGACACTATCAAATCCAGTCCTTTTCCTATGTTAAGGAATATTTTTAATGCTTATAGAAAATTATTTCTCTTTGAAATAATCTTGGTGTACAAATGTGAATAATTCAACATAGAAACTTCATAACAATAGCAATAATAGCTTAAGTCTTTCTGTCAACATATTATCAGAACATAGAATGAAATATCCATTAACTAAGATTGAATTTCTGAATTCAAATTCATGCACAACACAAGCTTTGTCACATAAAACAGGAAAATAAAAAAAAAATTGCCTACAAGAACATTGGAAGTGCATCTGTCTTTGCTCTTTTGCCTCCAAAACCAACATAGTCTCTGTCAACTACATACTTGCGGTGACATTTCTTTGCTGAAACACTGTGGAATTTTGTGGCAGTAAGAAAACCACTCTGCACAACTATTTGTTACAGTGGCTATTTTATACTACCATCCAAGAAGCCAGCACATTTTCCCTGTTATACACCCTGCATTGGAGACACTTTATTCTTCCTTGGTGTTCTTCCTTTGCACTGACTATGGACCTTGTCCTGCATATGAGGTGGGTACTGAGAAAAATGGTGATCAAGCCAGAGATGTTCCTTTCTTGCTGGCACTGGTATTGAGATCAAAGGTATGGCAGAGGATAAAAGAGTAATAAAAAATAGTCCTGATAAAGATGTCCAACTGATTAGGTTCAGGATATATCCTCTCTTGCTCTAGACATAAAAATGCTGGATAAAATGCATTTTGAAAAATTAAAAAAACACATAGTGTAAACAGAACTTTATAGCTCCAGGTAAGATGGAGTAAGCACACTTCATTCCCACAGAAAGCAGTTATAAAACCTGGGGATAATGCATGGGGCAGCTATTTGAGTTTTCTCAATAGAAAATAGTAACAGGCAGACTAGATATGAACTACCAACAAAGTGGTCATGAGTTTACAGTTCTTTTTGGTTGGCATTGATGGGTTTAGTCTGAAGACAGCCTAAACAGAGAAAGGAAAGCCACAGAAGACACTCTTAAGATGTGGGTTGCAAAGCAGAAGAGGGTTCTATTAAAAACAGCATCGGGAAATTCCCTGTGTGCTCAGTGACAAATATTTGTTTCCTTTTTATCCATTTTAACATTAAGCATTAAAGTAAAAGTTAGCATTAAACATGAAAAATGTAGTAATTGGTTTTGTGAAATTATCAGAAATATGGCCTAATAAAACTGCACTGGCTTCATTTTTGCAGCAAAATAACCTGAATAATTCTTCTATCCTTTGAGATTATATAAGCCTTAAATGATTGTCAACTATAAACTTCTCTAGCCTTTTCCTCATCTCTGTTAATTACTACCCCAGTAAAAGTTTGTAATAATGAAATAGTGTCCAGATGAGGCCCTGACACATGCAAGAACAATTAAAGGCAATAATCTATAAGTTTCAAATAAGAACATCTCTTAGGAATGCCTAGAAATCCTTAACCTACTGAGAAAACAAAATCCCTAAGAGTTTTTATGTTTCAAAGTGTGTTTTCAATTAAATGATTTCTTATTACAATGAAGATACCAGGTGCAGTGCTGGAGATTAGTCAGCCCTTGGAGATCAGCACTGACTCTGTGAACAGGCCTTGAACTGAAAGACGAGCAGGTGCAGAACCAGCATCTGCCTGTAAGCAAAGGAATGTTTACATATAGTGTTTTGTTGCACAACTGAGCAGATGTTTTATAAACTTGCCCCACATTAACTGCAGAGGCACTTATTCTAAGCCCAAGCTGAACAAGTAGTCTAAGGATTGTGTCATTTGTGATGAGAATTCCCAATCGAAGGTATTTCTGAGATTTTATCATTTAACTTAATGCTAATATGAAATTACCTGCTGTTTTTCCTCTGCTGTTTGTTCTCTTCTCTGTGTCCCAGGAATACAATCCTATGGGCCCAGTAACTGCACATGCTTTTCCTGGTTACTATCAAGATGGGGACTTCATTATTGGTGGACTCTTTTCTCTAAGAGTAACTGCTGGTGACATGAGAAGTAAGTTTGGCTTTAAAGATAAATTCGGTATACACAGTTTGGTTCATGGGTAAGTGTGACTTCATCTAAGCCATTTGCATGCACAAAAGAAAGGAAATTTGAAAGATGCATTTTTTAAAAATTCACAATTGTTGATTTATTCTTTGTAAAAGGATATAGAGCATTACATTGAGATCTTTTGATTTACATCAGTTTGAGTGTGCCAAAATATTTTTCTGAATATTTTCCTAAAGTGTACCTTGTTATTGAGGGTAGGAATACTTAGCTGAATTCTAAGGTGCCATTTTCCAATTCCTTGATTCCCTGGATTACTTTCTCCCACTTCACCTGCACATTAAAAAGCCAAATTGGCACAATATGGTTTTCTAGGCACCAAATTTATTCAACATAGGATATCCTCTTAATTTCTTCTTTTACTTAGATTACCGTGTGCTTTCTTTGCATAAACCTTATACTTTTAAGAAGTCAAAATCCAAAAATGTTTTTCCTTGTTTGCATTCTAGGGACCTTACTAAGCATTACCAGCATCTCCTGGCCATGGTTTTTGCTGTTGATCAAATCAACAAGGATACTAATTTATTATTCAATATGTCTCTGGGATTCTATCTCTTCAACATTCAGTTTATTGAGATGAAACCACAGAGAGATCTCTGTCTTTGCTTTCAGGAGAGACTCCTCCTGTTCCTAATTATAATTGTAGGGCTGAGAAGAGAGATAAGCTGATGGGCATGATAGGAGGAGTTTCAACTGGAATATCAGCCCAGAGTTCCAGAATCATTAGTCTCTACAATGTCCCTCACATAAAGAATTTTTCCTCTGAATTTCAACTTTGTAATTAGTACTGAGTGTCAAACCAAGTTCACTTTAAGCTTATTGAAAAGGTAAATGATTTCTTAAGAATGTAGTTTATTTATCCTTTTGCCTATAGAATACAATTTATTCATAATATAGAACAGTCTTTGATAATAAAATTTATGAAAAATTTAAAATGGAGAAAAGCAACTAGATATTGATAATGATAATGTATACACCCACCATTCAGACAGAATATATTAATATTTGTTCATTAGCATCCACACATTTTTCTCCATATAATTTTAGAGCATCATAAGTATATTGATGAAATGGGGATCCTATTTAAAAATTGTTTTATACTTGTTCACTGGATGATATGTTATGAATATTTTGCACTCAAGATCAATTATTCTGGTTAAAACCATTTTTAAAGGCAATGCATTATTCTGTTGACAAAAGTATTTTACTTATTTCTTATAGTTAGACATTTAGGTTGTTTTCAGTTTCCCTCTACTATAAGGATTACTTAGTTCATGTTTTGTTAAAAAACTCTTTCTACTTATCCATAATCTTTTCCTTCATTTATTTTCCTGGCAATGGCATTTCTGCATCAAACATTTTCATGTTTGTAAGGTTTAATCTGGAATTGAAAATTGCCGTTTGGGAGTGGATCAATTTATTTTGTCATCAGTTGGTATTGTATGCAAAACTGTTTACTTCCTCTTTACCACTATTGCAGAACCCTACTTTTAGAAACATTCGTCAATTGGTCTCTTTTATTAATGCTATTTTTTTCCTATTTATTTTGAATTTCCTTGTGCTTAGGAGTCACATTATTTTTTCTTTTATGTATTAATGATCTAATGTTTTGATAATGTACTAGCAATATATGTAATGTTATCATTTTCTTATTAATTTTCAAAATTATCCTCTCTACCTTTGCTGCATAAACAAAATTTCAAACTCTATTAAAGAAATTATTATTTTCTACCACATCATTCAAATATATATTTTTAAATTTAATGCATTTTTAAAAGGTTTATTAATTTTTTTTGAAAATTTAAAACACATTTAAAACTAGTTAGACTAGCTAAATAATATTCAGTGTACCCAAGACCAACTTTCAAAAATATCAAAATTTTGTTAATCTTACTTCATTTGTAATTATTACTCATTTGAAAGTATTTATTAAATATTGATTATTTTTTACATCTCACTGTAATTCTTTATGCTTTGTGCCATCTACTTAAAATCTGAAAAAATACTCACCTGTAATTTTAATGCCTTTATGATTTTGCATATTTAAAATGTTAAATGTTTCCACCTTCAATTCATCCACACACCTAGTCAATCAATCATTGAGCATCTATGTCCAAATGCAATGGTTTTATAACTGATAAATGTGAGAGGTCTATTAATGACTTAAATTTAGTTATTTGACAAGCCATTTGATATAAGGGCCTGGCATTTGGGTTATTATCTGGGGTGCACATCTAAATGTGGCTGAATGTGATCATTCAAAATTTCATACTTGTATCAGAAGACAAAAGATCCTGATCCGAACTCTGGGTCACTCAGACATTAAGAAGTTTGATAGATAAGGAAGAATCAATAAAAAATTATTAAAGGTGCTTATCCTCATAATAAATTGAGGGAAAGGAATCCTGGAAACCAATTAAGGAAACTGTTTCAAGGAGGACAGTGTTACATATCCATGTTAGATCAGGAAAGACAAGGTTTGATAATTGTAATTTGATTCAGTAATTGGAAGTATTTAGTGACTGAGTTTGTTTTTGTTTCAAAGAGAAAAGAAATTTATCAATAGGTGCATAGGAACACAGCAGTTAGCCTAGCATCCCAAAATCTGTCTTCTTGAACTGCAGTAATTGTGATACTTTTAATAGAGAGAAATTGGCCAGGGTTTAGGATAATGAGCACAGTAGCTGCAGGTGACATAATGAGAGGTAATCTAACTATTGGACATGTGCAGATTGATTACATGCTGAGTCACAGAACGTGCGCAAAGAAAATGGTGGACTGAGGAATAGGTGACTTGTAGATTAAAGTCTAAGCTACTGGACATGAGTGATTGAGTTAAAAAAAATTGCAAGAGAAATGGTGATAAAAGACTGATAGAATAGTTTCAAGAAGGAATGTTGAGAGAAATATAGGAGCAGCCAGTATATACGTAGTGTAAGCAGTGAAAATTAAGCACACAAACATTAGGCAATGAAAATTAAGTGATAAATGATATGCAACATAGTACTATTTGTTAGTAAAATCCTTATTCATTTTTGTTTTCGTTTCTTCCACAGTGCATTTAAAAGGTAGGCTAACTTAGTGGTTCATGAGGAAACTTCAGGATGTTATGTAAGAAGTAACTTTGTGCTCTCTTTAGATCTCCTGTGGTCCCTTTGATCGGAGTCTTGGGGACAGAGTCCAGTTCCAGTCTCTACCAGTTTCCTGTGAGCACTAAAGCTCTGTTTAAGGGGATTGTTCGACTAATGCTGCATTTTGGTTGGGTCTGGATTGGCCTTGTGGTTCCTGATTACCTCAGAGGGGAAACTTTCCTCAGGGACATGACAGAGGAAATGGTCAACAATGGACTTTGTGTTGCTTTTACAGAGAAGATTCCAGAGTTTCCTGTAACTGAAATAATTACTGTAGATCTCAGCAAGAGTTTTGTTCAAAGACTCACAGATATAAATGTCATTATTGTACTTGGAGATACATGTTCTCTAAGGGGATTTTTGTATAGAAACCCTTGTGGTCCTCCATATGGTAATGTCTGGGTCACAACTTCTGACTGGAATATAACTACATTACCCTTTGAACAAAGTGTAAGTTCTATATATTTTGGAGAAGGCTTATCATTTTCCCTTCACAATGATGAGATTCTTGGTTTTAAAGATTTCTCCAAAGTTTTCAACCTCCAAAATATCCTCCTAATATAATTACTCAGGATGTGTGGTCTGTAATGTTTGGATGTATGTATTTAGGTGAAGATCGGATGAGGGTTTGATACAGTGTGAACAAAATGGCACCCAGGACTCTCAACCTCTTCATCTTTGGGACATGAACATGTCACCTCAGAGTTACAATGTCTACACTGCTGTGTGTGCTGTTGCCCACACACTTCATGAGGAATTTGCACTGAAACTGGAAGGAGAGACATTGGACAAAACAAAAAGATTGGCTTCTCATCCATGGAAGGTAATAACAACGCATTCTTTTATTTACCTAGAGCAGTGGGCTAGAATTCTACACATGATTTCTGGATTAATGATTTTTTTATCATTATTCACATATTAGAGAAATAATGGTTAGTTTTTAATAAAAGGTGTTCTGTTTTACTAAAAACATATTCAACAGTTCTTTTTTCCCATCTTCAAAATGTGATATTTTATCTTAAATATTCATAATATTTAAACAATTACCTATCAGAACATAAACATTCAATCAGTAATATTGAGAATTTAATTTTTATATATCTTTGAAAATACATTTGCTTTCCATTGATGTGTACTTATCCTGGGAAACAAAATACATGACTGAAAGGATTTTCAGAGGCATACATGTAGACCTTTAAAAGAGACTCATATTTTGATCTTTGTATGAAATTTTTCAGATTTTTTGCTTCTGTTCTTCTTGAGTGGGGTCTACAAAGGATAAGTTGCCTCTTCAGATTGAAACTGGAAAGAATGTGTATCATGGACCCAATTTAAGTAATTTAATTTGAGTAATGCTTTTTCACTAGATAGGTTTATCTCCAGTTCTATAACTCTTTCTACTGAGCTATGGTAAAGAGAATCAAATCATGCTGACAACATATTTACTGTATTTCCTCTAACTTTTTTCCAAGATGATTTGAACAGGTTTATATCAAAATTAAGAGATGGTTCATTCTTTATTATCTGAGATATTTTAATAAGAATATCTGCCCTACTATGGCAATGAAAGATTAATGGAAAATAACAATTGAGTGCACAGTATTTAAAAATTTTTTTCCTTTGCTGGGTACATTTTTAATTATTTAAATGTTCCATTGTCTTTGCAATTTGTAGTTTTAAGTTGGGTAATGCATCCCCAAAATGCCCTGAACAAATATCTACTACATTCTAGTTACCTTGTCAGTAAATCTTCATTGTGATCTATGAAGTTTCTCCTCCCAGACTGTTTCAATAACAGTTTCTCATATTCCTACTGGAGATAATTCACATCTAAAGCAGTAATGAACATGTATGTATATGTTCCCATTTATTAGCTTAGTGTCTCAAAAACCAATAACTATAACATGTTTTAGACTATTTTGTATATATTGTTCTGTATCAGTGCTTTCTTATAAGAGCTTTCTCAATTTTTCCATTGTGGCATGTTAATTCAGTACTTTATTTAAGTACCCATTCATTGATTCATTTAACAAATCTTAAGCCATTTTCATGTTAATTTTGCAATTTTATATCCCCATTATGAAATGGTGTCCTAGTTTTCTGCACATTTTTCTATTTTTTGTCTGCCTTTTTCTTATTGTTATCAATTTACAGAAATTCTTTACAAAATCTTCTGGATTTATGTATTGATAATACCTTTTCCTACTTTGTGGACTTTGTGTCTGTTTGAGAGGGAAATCTCTGCCAACTTCATAATAGTGAAGTTTTCCACTGGCTTTATTCTGAACATTCTGTTGATTTATATTTCACATTTAGATTAGCAACACATTTGAAATAGATTTTTGTCTATTCTAGAAGGTAGGAGATAACAATAATTTTATACTACAGAAACCCAACTAACCCAGAATGATTCAGTTAGAAAAAATACCCTCTGAAATGCTTTTTCAGTGGAATCAGCTTTGGTTATATATTAGGTGACTCTGTATATGTGGATCTGTTTTTGAATTCATTCTTATGTCCCAATAGTCAGTTTGTCTGTGCTTGCTGAAAATTTACATTCATTTAATTAGTATAACTTTATTATAGGTGTATCTGACAATTTAATACTCAGTTTTGTTATTCTTGTGGAAGATTGGCTTTTTATCCTTATTCTTTTGCAATTTTATCAGAATATTATGATTAGTTTGTCAATTTCAAAAAAGTAATCCTGTTGATATTTTGTCTGGGATTGCACCGAATTTATAGATTATTGGGAAAAATGAACATTTGTGCAACATTTATTCTTACAATCTATGATCATGATATATCCTTCAATTCATTTAAATCTTTAAATTCACATAACTTTTCTGTTTCTTAGTAGACAGGTCTTGCACCTTTTTCATTGAATTCATTCACAAATATTGAATGTTTTTCATGCAAATGTATCAGGAATACTACTTTAAATATTGTTATCATGTTTATTTCTCACTGATTGATTGAAATGCACTTGATACTTTTGTACTTATTTTTCTCATGAAGCTTGTGCTTTTGGTATTTGTTGTATTAGTCATTGAGAGATACTCATTAACATCTTCCATTGTGATTGTGGATTTGTCTGTTAGTCATTTAAATGAATTTGTACTTTTCTCCTTTTCATTCTGTCAACATTTGTTTATATATTTTATTTTGATGAGAGAGTAGCAAGAAGATATAAATGTTTTGTATAGAAAGATTAATCTGGTTACTGGGTTAAAACGGTCTTGAGAGAAGAGAAAAAAAGTGGCACCACCTGTAGAAATCCACATGAGATGATTTGTTTAGGAATTCAATGATAGGATATAGAATAGAAAAAAAGTTGATGGATTCAGAGGTATTCAGGAGATGAATCTAGAGATTTGGTGGTGTTGGAATGGGAAGGACAGAATGGTTTAAGATGACTTCACAGTATGAATTCACTGTTTATGAACAAGATATACACAACCTGAAAACCTTTCCAAATTTGTTACATTCATAGTAGCTTTGTCATGCATTGATTCTCTTATCTTGTGCGTGATGGTTAATCTGACTGAAGGCTTTGCTACATTCATAAGGTATCTCCCTTGTATGAATTCTCTGAAATAGAGAAAAGGATTTAGAATGTTAAAAGCTTTCCCCAAATTATTGCATTCATAATATTTCCTGGCAGTATGATATCTTTGATGATTAATAAAGGATGCCCTCACTCTGAATGTCTTCCAATATTCATATGGTTCTTTGCCAACATACAGTCTCTGTTGTTGAATGAAGTATGAGCCATTACAAAAGGCCTTCCCACATTCAGTACATTCAGAAAGCTACATGCAGTTATGAACTCACTGGTATTCAAAAAATATATTTGATCTTCCTGAAGACCTTACCACATGTCTTACATTCATAAGGCTTATCTTCAATGTGAATTCTCAGATGTTGAGCAACATGTGTAAGCTGGCTGAAGGCTTTATGACACTGCTTACATTGATAAGATTTTCTCTGGTATGAACTCTCTAATATTGAATAAGATGAGCACTCTAGCAAAAGGCTTTCCCACATTTGATACATTCCTAGGGCTTCTTTCTGATATGAATTCTTTGATGAAGAGTAAGACTGAAATTTTTCTCACAGTCGTTTCTTCATTTGGCAGTCACCCTGTTAGTGCAGTCCTTTAACTGTCCTCCAGAGCTTTGAGAAACATATTTCTGTCAGTTCTTGCTGGGTGCTCATAGCTGCTGTGGGGATTTGGACCTTGAGGCATCACATTCTGCCATGTGGATTGGGTTGTTCTCCCTTTAATATACCTTTTAATGCATGCCTGCTATTGATAAATTCTATAAGCTTTCATTTCTCTAAAAGTCTATTTTTTAGGGTTAGCCACGGTGGTTCAGCAGGCAGAGTTCTCCCCTGCCAAGCCTGAGACCTGGGTTCAATTCCTGGTGCCTGCCCATGCAAAAACAAAAAAAAAAGGTCTATTTATCATTCATTTGTTTACTAAGGTATTTTATAGTCAAAATTTAGTTCCTATGTCTGACCCCTGGTCACCATTATATTTGTCAGTTCCTATCATATTGCCTCTTCCAGACTACCTTAAGTGTTTGTAGAATGCAATATTGAAATAAACTGCAACAGGTGCTTTACCTTATGGAAGGTTATTGATTACTATTTAAATGTTTCTAATAAATTTCAGTCTATTCATTTTCTGTTTTCCTTCTGTGAGTTTTGGTATTAAGTGTATTAAGAAAAATTTAAAGAATTGGAAAAAAAAACAATGTGAGGAGCAATATACTTTAGCAGGGGCTTGTGGCCCACAGGACGGCACTGTGACAGTGAATTAGGACCTGTTCCAGTTGATCAGCTGGGATTGTGAGATGTTCCCCAAGGTTGGCCAGTATCTTTCCCTGACAGTTCCCTTTTTTATGTATAACTGAACTTCTGAAGGAGTGTATTGTGGGTGGAAGGCTGGGAAAATAGAAGTTGTGGACAGGGTGTCTGTTATAAAGAGCTGCCTATTTTGCTTTTTGTTCAGTTTTTTCATTTCCTTTGAAAATGTCTCTGGAGGTGCCCTGGTGTCCTCAACAGTGAATCACTGCAAGTGGTGAAGATTGATGGGCTATATTTAGTAATTTTTGAATTAAGTCTGAATTCAAAAGGGGATTCTTTCCCCTGTTAGAGGGGAATCCTTTCATAGTGAGAAATCCCCTCTCTGCCCATATTGCTTCATGTGAATGAAGTATATGGCAGCCTAGCAAAAGTCAGTATCTAAATGAATGAGCTGATTTTGGACATGTGGAAAAGCCTGGATGAGGGTATGCATTTGGCCCTTTGGAAGGATGTTCCCAGGGGTAGAGGGTTGGCCTGTATTACCTGGGTTGCAGAAACAATGGCATAGCCAGCTTTGCCATGACCAATTATGATAAAGGAGCTTCTATCTGTGAACAAAGTTTTGGTTGCTTCTGGTATCAGGGACTCAGATATGTGGACAAACAGTGAAAGGAGATCAGAGAGTATTTGAGGACATGAATATAGAGGGCTTTAAGTGTTTGGAAAGGTAAGGAGGGTGGTAGGGTTTAAGGCAGTGCAGTGAGATATCATTGTAGGAGAGGCTTGTAAGAACATTGTGAAGGTTTGTTGGAGCCCCGAGGGTTGGAGAAATCTGGCTTGATTAGATTTCAGGTCAGGTATGGAATATTGGGATTGACATGGGAAGTAGATAGGGTTTTCAAATTTTATTTTAAGTGGATCATGTTATCTGGCAAAATTTGGGGTGTTCATGTTCCAGACTATGGGGACTACTTGGTCAAGGGAAAATGGAAATGGAGGCAGAGGAATCTGAAGTGGTTCAGATACAGTAAGTAGAAAAATTCCTGAGAGGCTTTGAGGAGTAGGAATGAGAATCTGGCCTCCAAGATGGGTGAGGCTTTCCTTGCCTATTATGGGTGTAGGACATTTTGGCAGAACTAGGGAAAAATAAGTGAATATTTGTTTCTTGAGTGAGCATAACAGAGGAAGACTGGCCTTATGTCATGAAATTATGACATCACCTGAAACAATCAAGATGGAGAAATCTGTTAGTGTTCCCATAAATTCAGTGATCACAGAGTAAGTGCCCCCCATGCCAATTAGAAAGGAAATTGCCTTATCTGCTGCTGAGAATTACCCAAAGTTTCATCCCAAAAATTTGCAGGGGGCACGATGCACACCCTGGGCCCCCTCAGTCTTCAGTGGTTAGTCCCATGAAGTGTACTAGGTCCTAGGCTGAAGTTGACTTCACTTGAGGGACCCTTAATATCAGCATAGGTAACTGATATTCCCCTTCCTTGAGGGGCATGGAGAGAATTGGACTTCCAGTGACCTGAGCATTTACAAAGGGGCAAGGCCTCAGGGAGGGACAAGGGTTTGGGCATTGTTGAAGCAGTCCCCATATGGGGTTGAGGGTTGCTCTTGCCTTGAGGTTGGGCCCTAGATTCTCTCAGAGCAGAGGCCAACATTTTGAAGGTTCCATTTGGGAACAGGTTTGTTCATCTTCCCAATTGATGAAGGCCAGCTTTATCATTTCTACCCAGGGGTCTGTGGACCAGCCTCTAATTTTTGAAATTTTGTCTGGCTGTCAGGAGCTGATTAGGTAATGAAGTGCATGTGTAATGAGAGGGACCCTTCTTGGGAATTAGGCTGTAAATTGCTAAATCATGGAAGAGTTTCTTTTAGTCTAGCCATGAAGGCAGTAAGGTTTTCATCCGGTTTCTGGGTGACTTCACTGAGCTTATCATAATTGACTACTTTATAGGTGGTTTATTGCAAACCCATAATTAGGTTATCATGAGGCTTAGGGCCCAATGGTGACATGTCATCATAATCCCATGTGGAGACTTCTCAAGAGAGAGCAGTATTGCTACAGAGTTATGGGTGAGGTCCTGGCTATTCAATATGTCATCATGATTTTGAGTGGCAGCCCAGACCCGGGCCTTTTCCTCCAAAGTCATACAGGCGGACAATATGACATAGAGGTTGCACCAAGTGAAGTCATAGGAAATGGGTGAGATTGGAATTCTTTAGTGAAATGGGTGGGATCAGCTGAGTGTGACATGAGGTGCTTCTCTATTTGAGAAAGTTCTGTCAGAGAGAAAGAAAGGAACATGGACCAAAATGGAACCTTGAGTACTGGCAACTTTGCAAAGAGGGAGAATGGGTTGGGGACATTGGTGGAGGCATTGGGGTTCTGGCTGTAGACTAGGGCCAGGGTAAAGGCTGGGAAGCAGAACAGGGCTGTATGTGGTTTGTTTCACCATTGGGAGAGTCAGATGTAGAGCCAGACAGGAAGAGAGGTACTTGTTGCAGAATAGGGGGTGAGAGCCCTGAAGATCATTAGGAGAAATATAAAGGGGGGGAGATAGTAGAGAATCCTCAAGACAATCAGGTTCTTAAGGGGTGTTGAAGAAGAGGAGGTAGGATTTTTGGCAAAAGGCAAGGAACTGGGAGCAGGAGAATCTAGTAGGTAGGATAGGTCATGCAGAGGGAAGGGCACCTGTGAAGCTTAACGAGGATGGGAACATATTGGATTTCACCCCACTTTTCCTGCCAGTGATTATAGGTATATAGGTTTGTCAGAATTTGGGGATCTAGGGTCCCATTTTCTATGTAGGAGTATTGGTTTCCAATTTATTTTGTGACCAGAGAGTATTGCATGGAAAAATTAGTCTTTTAGGTTTGAGTGAGGAGTTGAGGGTTCACAAATTTCTAAGGGTGCAACCAAAGGAGTGTCCCTGGGGAGAGAGGCCCATATGAATTTTGGGCCACCATGAGAGAGGGTAAAATAAGTAAGGTGCAGGGCAATCCCCCTTAGGTCAGGTCTACATGGAGGGAGTTCTGCTTCAGAGAGGCACTGACTGAGAGGCACATGATAAGAAGTGAAGATGGGGTGTCCCCTAACTTCTCAGACTCTCAGAGGTGGCCCCTAACAGCACTGGGATTTTGAGGAGGAGCAGGGTCCACTGATTTGGAGGAGAAAGAGAGCCAAGATCCTTACTCAAATGTCCTGCAGATTGGCTGGTGTGGACATGGGTGTCAGGCAGAGATGTCCGGGTTAGGAACTTTGTGGGTGAGGTGTTGCTGTCCTGAATTTCAGCACCAAAATCCAAGGTCTGGCAGTGCAAACACACTTACATAGAGTTCCTTCTGTCTAGTTTATTCAGCAGCAATTGTTAAGCAGGCTAAAGCCAGGAAAACAACTTCTCAAAGCAGGGGAAGAGGAACAGCTTATATAGGATGGTTGGCAAGGGGAGGGAGAGGGAGGTGGATTTTCATGTCTAGCCTGGGAGGAAAAAATTGACAGGCTAAGTGGGGAGTTATCACAAGCATGTAGCTGCTGGAGCTGTAACTATCTGAGGAGGGGTTGTTGGATAAGTAGGAAGCTATCATAGGAATGCAGCTGCCAGAGCAGGATGCAAGGACACTCATGAGACTGTTGCATGCGCTGGGGCACATTTGGTTTTGCAAGAGGCTGGTCACATCTTGTGGAAAAGGGGTTATGCCTTACAGATAGGTTCAGTGACATCATTTTTAATGGAGCCCATGGACAGTTCCTCAGTCTGTTCTTTTGTGCCAATTCATAGCTGGTCTTGTTTCAGCTTAAAGATGAGTCTCACTTTTCCTCCAGACGTATTGTACATGCCATATAAGGGTACTATTGGCAGGCATACCTGGGCACCCTTAGCAGATTTAACTATTCCTTTATCTAACACATTCCTGTGTTATTTCTACCAGCAGAGATGCTCCTATTTGTTTCCTTCAGCTCTGTGTCCTGCTGCAGAGCATCTTTGGGCATATTTACTGCTAAAATGTCATTTATCAGGGAGCCAACCACCATGATCTTGACCACACTGGTCACTTTTATTTCTCTCAAGTCTTATCCCCATGGTCAAGCCCCTTATCCATGATTTCCTTCATGGCATGCAGAAGACCTGTAATAGAGTGAATCCTCTGTTTTAGCTTGGAGCCTGTGCTGTTCAAGGGGAAATTCATGTTATGCTTGGTCTTGTTCCAGATGACCTTTAGGTCCACTAGCACCCTGCCCATGCCTCCTCCCATGTCCTCGCCATTTATGACCAAGGCTTGGGCCGTAGGGTCCCCATGGGAGCTGGGCCAGGGTGGCTGTGGGCTGCTGCTTACAGCTAAGGTGTCCTTGGCCAAAGCCCCTGCCATGGCTTTGGCCTCTATGCCCTTGAGGGAATGCACAGGCACCTGGTCAGCCAAGTCCTTGGTCTCCGTGTCCTTGCCAAGTTCCTCCATGAATCCAGGGCCCAGCTGCTGCCATGATGATTGTGCACAATGTCCCCTTATTTTTAATGTAACAGTGTCTTTGGTTTTGATGTAGTGATTGTGAGAAAACAGTTACATTTTTTAAAATCCCTCAATCTGTCTCAGTCTTTCAATTGGTTTATTGAGACCATTCAGTTTTCATGTGATTACTGATAACAGTTGGATAAATATTATTTTATTTGTAACTTTTTTATTACCTGTTATTTTCTCTCTTTTTTTTCTTTCTCTACCTTCCACTCTTTTTTTTGCTTTTTTCTAGTTTTAATTGCAAATGATATGATATGGTTTTCACCCTTCTCTTTGCATATCAATTATACTTCTTTTATAAAATGTTTGTTGTTGCCCTATAGTTTGGAATATGCATGATAACTAATCCAAGTCCACCTTCAAGTTAATTGCATTACTTTATGAGTATGCCTCACACCCACAACTTCCAGTAGAACCCTCCCAGTTCCTCCACCCTGAGACATATAACAATGCTGTTATTCATTTCACTTGTGCATAAAATATGCCCACCCAATACGGGGTTATTATGATTTTGATTGATTATCTGTGAAATCAATTAAGAATAAAGGGAATAAAAGTTTAAAGTTGCATTACTTTGTTTCTCCTCTACTGCTCTTCCTTTTTATATGTAGATCAGTGTTTCTCATCTGTTTCAGGTTCCTCATCTCTAAAGCAGTTTCTTAAACACTTCTGGTAATGCATGTTCATAGGCAATAAATTTCCTCTCTTTTTGTCTGAATAACTCTTAGTTTCTCCTTCACTTTTTTTTCTTTTTTCTTTTTGCATGGGCAGGTGCCAGAAACTGAACCTGGGTCTCCAGCATGGCAGGCAAGTACTCTGCATGCTGAGCCACCATGGCCTGCCCTCTCCTTCACTTTTAAAGCACTGTTTGCTGATACAAATTATAGGTTGATGTCTTTTCTTTCAACAACTTAATATTTTACTCCACTTGCTTGCTTAGATCATTTGTAAACAGAAATCCAATGTAATTGCTATCCATTCCTTCTATGGATAAGGTATTTTTATTTCCTCTGCCTTCTGCCAAAATTGTTTTTGGTCCTTGATTTTTCTGCATCTTGACTACATATCTGTACATGCTTGTTTCTTTTTCATGTAACTTCTTTTTCCCTCTGAGTTTACTAAATCTATGGCTTGCCATCTACTGTTAATTATCTGAAAACTTCAGCCATTATTACTTCCAATATTTCTTCTGTTCGTTTCTCTTTTTATCCTCCTGGCATTCCCATTACAGATATATCATACCTTGTATAATATTCCAGCAGTTCATGTATGTTCTGTTTCTTTACTTATTTTTTTCATTTCTATTTGGGAGGATTCTCTTGATGTATCTTCAAACCTACTGATTATATCCTTTTTTATGTCCCATCTAACAATGTGCCTACCTAAGGCATTCTTAATTTTTCCCTTGCTGTTTTTTACTTGTGGCATTTCTTTTTTAATTTTTCTTATGCTTTATGCATCTCTGCTACATTACTCACCTGTTCTTGTATGCAGTCCACTCTTACACAAAAACACTTATACTACGACTCTGAGTTATTTAGAATTCCCAGACAGACATTTACAAATTCTGTGCCATAACTGACTCTGTTTTTGCTGCATGCATTGTCTCTTCAAACTGTTTTATTTTTCATGAAAGAAAATACATGTTATCTAGTTTTTTGTTGAAAGTCAGACATTCTTTAGGTTAAAAAACTGAGGTGACAAGGCCTTTATTCTTGAGGATTTTGGGAACCTGTCTAGGAGTTAGGCTATCTTTACTGTTTGCTTTCTATGTAGGTGTCTGAGGTTTACACTTCCTTCAGGGCCCTTGTTAACTCCCCATTGTGTTCTTTGCATTTCATGGTAAACACCTTCTTAAATCTTGTTGTTCTTTCTGTTATAATACCTTGTTATTTTCTAGGAGCCCTGTGGATGTAAGTTCTATATAATAATAAGCTACATCTCAGTCTTTGCTCTGGGTTTCAGAAGTTCTTTCCTCCCTTTTTACCATCTTAGTTGAGTCATGAAGGCTAGAGGTGCCTGGAGTTGGGTGTTTCTTTTCCTCACATTCATTAGATTCTGGTCAAATGCTTTTCTTTAAGGGTAGGTGTAGAACTGAATGCTCTGGACATATTTTTAATTGGTTACTTTACACTTGCGCTTATGTAAATATAGTTGCTTCTCCCCTTGTTGGAAGCACTAAGGTTTTTTCCTCTGATCCTCACATCTTCTTTAGAAGAAACTTTTGTAGCTTTTAGAGGTAAAACTCAAAGTGTGGAGAGCAATGTACATGTGGAACCTCCTGGAATTTTTATCTGTCCAGTTAGCCCACCCTTATACTCCAGCAGTTCATAATTTCTAGTTTTTATACCAGTCCTGAATACAGGGTCTTTTGCTCTTTTTGAGCTTGAATTTTCATATTTCCAAACAGTTTTTCCTGGGACCTCAATTCTTTGATAGGCCTAAAATGAGTCATTGATTTTTGGTTATTCAGATTTTTTTTTCTTCTTTTCACGTTAGAATGGGTAAGTTCTAAGCCCTTTATCATGTTGCCCTGCAAACCAGAAGCCTGCTACTGACTTCTGTATTCTAGTTTTGTATTTTTAATTCCCTTTTATTCTTATTCTTTTAAAGACTGTATTTGTTTTGTTTTGTTTTTTTAGATTCTATATATGGCCACAATATTATATGAAGGTAATTTTTATTTCATTTTACACAACAGAAATCTAAAAAAGAATATGAATTCAGAGGATTGTATTTTATATGTTTAAAAATTATAGAAGGTGCTGTTTTATTTACCTTCTTTATTATCGTATTTCTTAAATGTTTTATTTCATGTTTTTAAACAGTAACAATATTTTCCTTAAATGACCATCATATGTATTTAAAAACCTTCATCAAATTTTCCAATTTCCCCTTGAGAATTAGCACTTAGTGCTGAAAGAGTAAATTTGACACAAACTGTCTATGTGACTTTGGGTAATTCAGTCGCAATTTGTAAAATCAGAATAATAGCAGTAGCTAATTAAGAAATTTATGCATGACCTATATATGTTAATATATTTAAAGAATATAGAGCAGTATATGATAAATATTAAACCCTTTATAAGTGTTTGGTAGATAGACTAATCAGTAAAATGATACTCATGGAACTATATTTAGAGTAAAAAAAGACAATTGAAGTAGTAAAGCTCTTTCAGTTTTCTATACCTTGGATATTTTGGAATTCTATTCTACTTATAGCTCCATCCATTCCTGCAAAAACAGCAACTTGAAAGTGGTTTTGGTAAGGAGAAAAATGTGGATGAGAGATTTTCATCAACCAAGTTTGACATCTTGAACTATCAGTCTTTGCTGAATGATATTAAAGCTCAAGTAAAAGTTGGAGAGTTCATCTTTGAATCTCACCATGTTCAGCTCTTTTCCTTAAATGATCAACAGATAATGTGGAATGAATTCTTCAATGAGGTGAGAACCATGAACAGGCATCATAGTGTTATTCTTAGAAAGAAGAATGTCTAATGGATAGCATTAGAGTAAGGTCCTTGAATTCCATTAAACAGACACTCATACTTTTTGTCTTTTGCTTTAAGGCCAGATATTGGAAGTTTCTTGGCTCAGAAACACTGTGAAAACAATGTATTTGTTTTCAATTATTGAAAACTATTGAACACAATGCCCTTGTAATGATCTAGTAGATCTGTTACTCATATGGCAAGAAAAATCACCTTCAGGAATTTCCTAAAGTAGATATATGATATCTATATTATGGCATGGGGAGTAACCAGAATGACTTATATGAAAGAAAAAAGAGATCACTTTGTAATAAAGATAGTCTCAGCAATGCTACTTGCTAATTTGAGTGTTTTACCATTTCAAATTACCCATCATATACACATTTATTTTAATTCTTGCTGTTTATTATGATGGAAAGAGTAGGACTTTCAAAAGCATAGTTGCAATGACTATATGATGGTTAAGAGAACATTGAAAATTTTGAATTGTCATTGAAACTTTGATAATTTTCAAAATTATCAGGATATTTTATTAATCTTCTATGTTATATAGAAATTCAGCTAACTCATACATAGTTTTAAGCAATCATATCCTCTTATATCTTATAATAACACCTCCTACCTATATGTCATTACTAAATTTTGCTTTTGGAGCTGCTTTATAACTTTGCTTCCTTCTTAAACAGACTCCCCCTGCAATCTGCAGTCAAATGTGTCTATTTGGATTCAGAAAAGCAGCTCAAGAATGGAAACCATTTTGTTGCTTTGATTGTGTTCCCAGTCCTGATGGGGAAGTTGCAAATAAAACAGGTAGGCCATTCTGAAACTTATTTTGAATGTGGGAATGGTACACAATGAGAAATGGTTTGATCATTCCTAATTATATGTGTTATTACTAGCTCTGGTACTTTCTTTTAATTTCTTGATTTCAGCTGTCTTCATATCTGCATTGAATCCAGTTTCTTCTCTTTCCACCTCAGAGTTTTCCCAAATTTCTCTACTTTGTACAGTATAATCCCAGCAAGCTCTGAACTGCACTGTACATTCATTATCTTCTTTAATGCCCATTTTGCATATAGGGAAATTGCCAAGGTTATGTATTTAAGGGACAGAGGTCAGCCAAAATTCAGGACTGCTGAATCAGAGTTCCTTTTAAAAACCTTCACTCTCTAGCTACAGTGTCAGTTATAGTTCTAGATATCTAGTAACTCTTACTCATAGTGCTTGACAAACCATTTGCAGTTCCTAGAATAAGCTTCTTAACTAATTGTTGAATGAATAAATAATTTGTCTAACTACAATTTCCCTTGTAAACTTATCATTCTTGAAGGAGATTTTAAATTAAAAATTACCCTGCTCTTTCCCCATTGCCATGTGCTAGGGAACTATAATTTAAAAAAATTTTAACTCAGAATATCTGTCTACAATTTAGAAGATAAAAAACAATTTTACCATGGCATAAGTTTCAACCAGAATAATGTGATGTGTCACAGAAATCTGTCAAAAAATTTACTGAAGGACAGTAAATCTCACTCTTTTATATATATAAGTGCAATCTCACTCTTTTATATAGCACAGCAAATCTAACTTATTATAAACCTCTTTCAAGATAGAGAAAACTCTAGTTCTTATTTGAGAAGACTTTATGTCGCCATTTGTTCTGCACACTTGTAGACAGCATAGCAATGGATCATATTTTATTTACACTATGTCAGTCTCTGTCTTTGGATTGGAGAGTTTTAATTAACTAATATTTGAAGCTATTACTGTAAATGCAGTACTGAACTGCAACCATTTATCCTTTCACTTTTTATTGATTTTTCTTCCCTAACTGCCCTGGCTGGAACTTCCAGCAGAATGTTGAATAACAGTGGTGACAATGGGCATCATTATCTTGTTTCAGATCTCAAAAAGAAGCTTTCATTCTTTAGCTAATTGCAGAGGTATAATTAAAACTTGTACTATTTGCAGATGACAGGGTCATCCATATAGGAACTTCCAGAATATGTACACCAAAGCTATCAGAGCCAATTAAAGAATTCACCAAAATGGAAAGGTACAGCATGAGCATGCAGAATTCAATAGTGTATCTACACTCAAGTAAAGAGCAATTTAAAGACAGTTTTACAATCTGTAAAAACTATTTGAAGCTATCCCTTATGTGTGAAGAGAAATTTTTGCCAGATAAATAATTTTTAGCTGGCAGCTTTTCTCCTTCAGTACTTTAAATATACCATGCCACTTCCTTCTCACCTCCATGGTTTCTGATGAGAAACATATCCTTAAACTTATTGAGAATCCCTTGTATGTGACAAATTGCTTTTCTCTTCCTGCTTTCAGAAATTTTTTTTTATCTTTGGCTTTTGATATTCTAATTTGTATGTCTGTTTCAGAGTAGAGCTATTGGGCCTTATTCTGTTTAGAGTACATGGTGGGCTTGGACATGGATATTAAAACTTGTCATACTGTTGTGAACTTTTTGTCACTATTTCCTCACATATCCCTTCTTCCCCTTTTCCCTTCTCTTCTCCATCTAGTATAACAGGTGTCCTGCAGGCAATTGTGCCAGCTGAGCCTTGATCCAAGTTCAATAGTTTCAAAACTAAAAGAATTTAGAGATGAGAGGGCTGTAGACATTAAGTGGTAAAATGTATTAAAAATAGAAGTTTACTAAAAGGCAGAGTACATGTTACAGTGGTTAATGAAAAGGTACCCATGGGAGGAACATGCACTGAGTGGAGCGGGCCAGCTTGTTTTATAGGAAAAATGTATGTAGCAGGTTGTCATAGTAACCTGTGAATACTAGGTGTCTTCTCTGTCCTAGGAGGAGATAGCTAGCAAAATTCTAGTTTGTTGTCACATACCTAAAATTTGTCTTTGGGCAAATTGTTAGGGCTCTTTATGACCCTCTGCTTCCTACTATTAACTAAGAGTTTGCTTTCACCCCAAATTTTGCAAGCTTTTATGGTTTAGGGAAGTTTCAATGGTTTGGGGACATTTGGAGGCTTTAGGGAAATTTTTGACCCTGGATGTTTGCAACTCTGTATTAGTTCCTTTGCAGCTAGATAAGAAACAAGGGACTTGGAGGGGTCTGTTAACTATTTCAGAGTTGAATAGGAAACCAGGGACTTACATTGTCCTTTTTTATCCTGCTTCACTAGGACACCCAGGATGTCTATGTTTTGTGCTTTGTGCTGTCGCTCAAATCCCTGAGGCACTGTTTTCTTTTATTTCTTTTCTTTATTCTATCTGTTCTTCTGACTACATGATTTTGATTGTCCTGATTTCTGGTTTGCTGATTCTTTCTTCTGTTCACTCAAATCTGCTGATGTATGCCTCTACTGTATTTTCAATTTCTTCTATTTTTGCGTTTAAACACTATAATTTCTCTCATGTTTCACTTTATACTTACAAATTCTTCTTTATGCTAACACATTGTGTCCTTTGTAATATTGTTTACTTCTTTATCCATATTTTCCTTCATTTTCTTGGAGTGATTTAGGTGTTTTTTTTCAGCACTGCTTATTAACTGTTCTAATGACTGAGTCACCTGTGAATTTTCATTTGTTTTTTGACTGAGCAATATCTTCTCATTTCATAGTAGGGCTTGTGAATTGCTGCTGATTTCTTGTCATCTGAATATACTGATATCAGTTCTGAAAGTCTCTTTCTTCTTGTCTAGGGTTTTATTGTTGATTGGCTTTGTTTGTGCTTGCTCCAAATTATTCTAGAAATTTAGTATAGCCAGTATTTGTTAGATTTTCTTTGCTGTCACGCATCTGACTCTTGCCCTGGATTTGTGATTTGATATGTAAGGGTGCACTTGTTGTGCAATTGATCCTTCTCCAGGAATCATGATCTGGTGTTTTTATGCAGAACTTTCTCCCCAGCCTCTATAATGTTTGATTTGCTTAAATTCTCTCTTTCATTCAGTTAACTACTTCCTCTAACGTTCATATTTTACATCAATTCAGTTTAAACACATTCCCCTCTTTTTTATTTTATTTTTTTGCCTGAATCTTTTCTTCATTAATATTCCCTGTTGGTGTACCTTGCCCTGGAGATCCAGACCCTGTCAATCCCAAAATGTTTATCTCTTCAGAAAATTCTGTTTTGCATTTAGATAGCCCAGCTGACAGAAACTGCATTGTGTAAGGTACAACATTTCTTGCCAGTGGTTCTATCATGGACTTTCTCTTTTTAGTTCCTC
>PVIY010034950.1:0-26723 GCA_004026745.1 Myrmecophaga tridactyla
TATTATCGTTTTATTTCTTTTTCTGATGTCTTTTTATTTCTTTTTCTAAATCGATGCAAATGTTCTAAGAAATGATGAATATGCAACTATGTGATAATATTAAGAATTACTGATTGTATATGTAGAATGGAATGATATATTAATGTTCTTTTGTTAAGTTTTTTAATTAATAAAAAAGTTTAAAAAAAAATGGTAACAAATAATAGAGAGTGTGGGTATTTTGGTATGGGGAAGAGGAGTACAGAATTTTAGAAAAGGAGAACATGAACAACAAATGAAAGAAAAAAATGTCATAAAAACAAGAGTTCAACAAACAAGGATCTAAAAGCATTTACTAAGCATAAAAGTTATTCTCAGGAAGAACTATTAAAAAATACAGATTTGATATATAAATCAAAATAATCATGAGTTGAAAACAACACTTCTTTAGAGAAGAACAATAATTTAAGTTGGAAAAGGACACACATCTATCAAGGAATGTTCCTAGCAGAGAAGCTCACTTTTTTTTTTAATTACAATGAAAATTGCATTTCTGAAAATGCAAGCTAGCCTCCTCTCAACCAACCAAATGACTTTAATCGCCTAAGCTTGTTCTGAGTACTCAATGAAAAGACCACAACATCATTCTTAAGTTTGATACTTCAGACAGGGAGAAAAAAAAGTTTGTCCATACCATGTTTTTAAGCACAAACTTTTTACTGTATAACATATATTATACAAACCAAATAAAGAAAAAAGCAATAATTTTCAAAGCACATTTCAACAAGCAGTTACAGAACAGATTCCAGAGTTTGCTATGGGCTACCATTCCATCATCTCAGGTTTTTCTTCCTAGCTGCTCCAAAACACTGGAGGCTAGAAGAAATATTTATAATGATTCAGCAGCCATACTTGTTTGTTAAATCCCATTTTCTCTGTTATACCTAATCCTCCTCCAATCTATAGGGATCTGTGGGGAATGCCTGTTCTGTCATGTTGAAAAGAGGTGTCTGCACTAAAGGATAGAGGGATGTAATTAATTGATAATTCTGGAGAGGCCAGTCCCTCTGAGTTTCAGGATTTATCTGACTTAGGAACCCTCTAGGAACTCTATATTCCAGGAAGACAAAACTAGTGCATGAAACATTTTATAGACTTCAGTTCACACCTTAGGTGTTCTTAAGAGTCAACAAGAGTGATGCTGATTGGGATTTAGCAAACCATGGCAATTAGCACTGACTGAATCTTGCATAAGAGCCTCCAGAACAACCTCTTGGTTCCATTTTATCTCTCTTAGCCATTGATGCCTTACTTTATTACACTTCTTTTCCCCCTTTAGGTCAGGAAGGCATTGCCTATCCCACGGTACCAGGGGCAGACTCCTTCCTGGGAGTCATGCCAGGGAGATTTCATCCTTGAATGGCTTGTACCACATAGTAGGGAGGGCAATGATTTTCCTTGTAGAGTTGGGCTTAGAGAGAGAGAGCCCACATCTGAGCAACAAAGAGGCTTCCTGGAAGGAACTCTTAGGCTTCATTGTGGGTAGTCTTGCCTTCTCCCCTACAAAAATAAGTTTCATCAGAGGAAGCCTCAAAATCCAGAGCTTGGCCTATTTTCTTGGGAGTCCCCAATGTTTTAACTTGAGGAAATATTACAACAGTCATCCTAATCAAAAAAATGGCTTAGGCTTCATTTCCTGGTGCCTGTCCATGCAAAAAAAAAAAAAAAAAAAAAAGTGGCCTAAGGTTGAGAGAGCAGTAGAAAATACCATGCATACCATGATAAGAATTAACCCTATGAATTTCTTTCTGCAAGACGTTAACTGAGAAAGCACTAAGATTTTATGATATATCTGCCTGCTTCTCTATTTTAGTAAGAATTTTATGAAAAACAAAATTCCCATAGTATAATTCTAAACCCGTGTATTACCTCAGCCTCAGAGAGTTCTTTGTCACCATTTGGCTTGGTATACTTCTCCTGCATGAAGGGAATCCAGGAGATTTTACATTTTTTAATAAAGGGTGTCACATCTACAGTGCCCAGGGCATAACCACAAATGCCATCTTCATCTTCTAGGACAAAGCAGTAATCCAAGCTGAGGGAAAGCAGCCCTCCTACTAACCTGCTCAGAAGAAAAGAGGCCACAGTGAGTTTGCAAGTTAAACCTAAAACTTCAGACTTAACCAACAGATACCAAGACTACAATGCACTTGAATGACAACCTATGGAAACTACATTTGGTGTAAGAAACAGGAAATACACATATATTAATATTCAGGTTTTACTAACTAAAACTAAAGTGGGACCTGAACATTTCTCTCTCTGTATTTCTACTTCTCATCTCCCCTTAAGTGCTATGATAAATGTGCCTATATAATGTCCATTCCCAAATTCAAGTACTTGTCACATACTTGTCTCCAATAAGGTCAGGCTGACTTTGAAAAGGCAAACCAACTCCATCGTCATACATTTCTCTGCAAATCTTGTACACGGAAGCCTGAAAATATAATCTAATTAAGCAACACATCAGGAAAAACGGCACAGACTCAAACAGCAATATGACTCATAAGTCAGTCTGGATCTCCAGAGGAAGAACAAAACATCCGACCTGTCAGAGAAGTCACCTAAGATTTATTCACTGAGTCAGATGTGTAAAACCAGTGGAAAGCAGCATTTAGTAAACACTGAGAATTGTCTTCCAGGGGATGCTTTCTGATAATAAGCAATGGATTCAAAATCTAGCCAACTGTAAGGTCAAGAACTATCAGTTTTCTGTATTTTAAGAATACTTCTAAAATGTCTTAAACCGATTATTCTCTTTAAACAGGCTTCTTTCTCTCTGTAGCTGAAGTCAATAGCCCATAGGCACCTCACAAATAAAAATTACAAAATACCAATTATCAGCTACTAAAATCAGCTCTCAAAGCATAATGTAACACATCATTCAGACTCATTAGAAAGCCAACCCTGAATACATTTCACCTGACTTTAAGGGACTTAGCACAGACGTTAGAAGCCTGAATCCCTAGGCTTTTCCTTAAATCTCTCTTTACATGACCCCTCTTGTGTATTGTTTTAGTTAACTTTCTCCATCAAATTTTGTATATAAAGAAGCAGCATCAGTTTTTTTAACCAGTGAGTTAAAAAAAAGCAGGAAGTATGCACCATTACCATATACTAAGTTGAAAGGTAGAGAGATAATTACCTCATCTTTAGGAAAATATGGTCTGATAGTATAGACTTTGGAGGTAGGAGTCAGTGGGGGTGGTTGAAAAAAGAGATCATTTGCCCCATCAATTGGCAGCAAACGCTGTAGGAAAAAAAATGAAATGGATTAGTGTTGGGGAAGATACCTATTTTCTTAAATGGGTGTGCACTGCAGATTACCAACTTAACATTAACTGGCTACTGCAGGCAGACCTAAAGAAGAGGGGTGTACTATACTTTACTAATATAAACACCTCTTTGCTGGGGAAGGGGAGTGCTTCTGAATAGAAATTATCCAAATTGAGTTACATAAGCTTTAGTGGTATATTAGTGGGGATTTATTACAGTTTAAAAACAAAGAAGGATCTATTTCAATTATGACAAGTCTATTTTTTAAAACCAATCTCATATAGACCATCTCTCTACTAAAAGATGGCAGAACAGAATGTCAGGAGGAGAGGTTTGGTCTGAAGAGGGTTATCTGTCCAGGAGACGCTTTATCCCCAAAGCAATGCGCTTCAGTTTGCTGTGCGCAGCAGAGCACCTGTTGGGGGGAGAAAAGTAGAGCACCCGAAAAGTCCATGAACAAATTCCAACAACAAAAAAGCTTCATATTTTGTTTAAGTTTTCATGGATGGATTGTTCTTTTAAGTACAAGTTATATTTATAACTAATTGAAAAAGTATTCAAGCCCTGTCACCACTCATTTGTGTAATTATTTATCTGTTTTGCTCATGGAATTTCCACTGGCAGACAAGCATGCGCGCATTGTGCATTGCGGGCGCAGATTAAAATGCTGTGCGACCTGCAAAGAAACAATGTGAAGTGTATACCTAGAGCCGCTGCGCTTCGCGGGCGCGGGGGAATTGGCAGCATCTCCTTCAGAAATTACTGTGAAAGAGGAGGAAAATTTGATTTAAAATCCAGCTATGTAACTAAATTGAATTTGGGACCAGAAAGCCTTCGGCAGACCAATCCTTCCAGCCATCTGATGCGCAACATAAGGTTTCTCATAAAACAAGGAAAATGTCAATTCAGTTGTGAATTCATATTGATACCTGGAACTCTCCTGCTAGACCACCTCTAAAGGCCCAGGGTTCTTGGTCTCCAATTAAGAACTGTGCTGAAGAATGACTACGACACCCTGTTGAGATCAGATCCAAGCGGAGAACGTTACGAGAAAGGGGATTTCCTGGGGTCTTAAACGTCCAAACAACTAACAAACACTTTGTGGAAATAGCTCTCTAACAATAATAATCCAGGGTTTCAGGGCAAGGCTGTGATAATAATTATTTTTAAAAATTAGTAACGGAGTTCTAATACTGGTATTCCTTCCTGCAGTTAATGAAAAATGACTATTATCAATTCTGTCCTTTCTTTGAATATAGAAAGGAAAGTTAAATCCCAAGTTTGTCTGGGTCAATTGTATATAGTCCCAACATACAACACTAAAAATTAAGCCAATCACTTGTTCTTTAGCTAAATTACAGTTAACTATAAACTGAAATTAATTAGATGAGACAAATTTTATTATCACAGCCCATGAAGGAATTAAACCTGTCTGAAGTCACATTTTACATTTTGAGGAAGGGTAAAGGAAAGGGAAAAAAGGGGGGAAAGGATTAATCTTGTCAGAAAACTAAGGTCAGCCGAATAAATAAAAGAAACTGTAAAGTTGACAAAACTAAACTTAATGAAAACTTCTGATAAGGACAATCTAAAATTCAGACTTGGCTAGTTAAAATACCAGCCTGTCAGATTCAGAGAGCTACGGAGAGTCAACTAATGCTTCTAATTTAGAGCCTAGACATACTTTAGTTTAAAGTATGACGACCTCTGGCTCCTTTGATGACCATTATGATCTTTGCAATGCACTGAACACATGCATGGAATGGCAGGCTTTGAGGCCCAAAAATTAGCAGTAAGGTCATAGGGCTTAACCAACTTTATAAAGCAGTAAGACAATGAGATAATGAAAGGCAAATGTCTGGAGGCCAAATCAATTATCACCTGCCTAGTCTTCTGACAAGGTAAAGCAGCGCAAAATATTCTTTTCCATTTGAAGACAGCATTCTACCTCCTGTTCAAGTTAACAGTCTCATCATTATAAGATATATAGTGTGCTAGTCAGACAGTCCCAAAGCAAACCAATTTTTTGTTGACAATTCAGGCCCATAAAGACATTATATCTAGGTTTGTCATTTTTTTTAGGGGTAAGGGTATTTAAAAAAAAAATAATGTAGTATTTGTAAAATAAATATGAAAAAGATTCAAAATTTAGGCCATGAAGTGAACCTGTCCCATTCCGTAACTCAGTGTGATTTACACTGGGTGAAAAAACTACACCTCTCAAACTTTATGATCAGCCAATTTCCCCTAGCCCCCACTTTGAGACCACAACATAACTAGCACTTCCAACTACTACAATAAAAGACTGCATATACGAAGAGCTGTATAAATGAAAACATGGTTAATGCCTTAGTCGCTGCGCAAACGTGACTTCAGTTCATGCCTACTGCCCTTAAATCTACCTGAGCTACCTCACAGATAGAACCTTTTCAATTTAAACTAATTAATCATGACGCGCTGTGAACATCTGCCGCTGTCCATCCAATAGTAGTAGACACTTGTGCTGAGGATTCTCCCATCTGTACACAATGGGGAAGAAGATAATAGAAGTCGTTAGTAATCAAAAGTACTGCACAGCCACATTCTTTAAAGGACTGAATGCCAGCTGGACTGGAGAGGAGGAAAACAAAGGGTTCTAATCAGTAACCCCCCAGAACTACTACTGAACCATGAAAATACTCGCCCTCTAGTGAGCTTTTGTGAATGCCACAATGACTACTTAAAACTTCTAAGATGCTGTGACCTTGAGACTGTACAACAGCTTCTGTACAATTTGGGAAAGTTAATCCCATAATTGCATAATACACTGATAAAGCCTAAGAGGAGACAATATTGTATATACTCAATAATTTAATTTTTAATAATTCTTGAGTTAGAAACTGAATATCCGTATTTTAAATAATTACTTTCTTAATTTCAATGATCCATATTTTAGGTTCAAAATTCCTAGGGGCCTTGGAAATTTAAGATTTAAATCCCAATAAGGATTAATTAACATTGCCTGGCCAGAAGCCTGAAAGGCAAATGGTGCTGTCCAACAATTTACAGAAGATTTTCATAAGCCTAAGGGGAAAAGCCTGCCACAGACAAGATCTTGCAGCTCTCAAACAAGAGGTTCAAAATTCTCCTCTACTTGTTGTGCCATATACACACAGCAACCCAAAGATCTGTATTTTCAAATTAACAACCAGACTTTACATTTAATTGCTAATTAGGTGTATCACAGGAAAACTGTTATTTTTTAATATTTGAGCCAAAAGGTATATATAGGCAGAAAGTGATAAACTCATTACTTCTACTTAATCTAAGCTCACAGTGTTTCATACATCTATTTCACAACCAAGACCAGTCACCCATCACAGTATTTGTGTGACTACTATGAAAATTATGACATATCAGTCAGCCTTGCTGCCTGCTGTGTGCTATATGTAAGTCTATTACATTTTCCTTATAGCTGGATTGAAAACCTGGAAATGAAATTAGGTCCCTGGAGAAACTTGGCCATGCTGGTGCTTTTTACCAAGTTTGAGAATTTCCAAAAATCAGTTTTCAAAGGAGACATGTAGAAGTCCATTTAATGAAATAGAGTTGTTAGGGGACTGCAATTTCCATCCCCTGCTAAAACCAATTACTTGGTAGAGGGATAAAGAAAAAGCGTTGTGAAATAATAAAATAGCACCAGAATAGCCTTCCACTAAAGCTCGCATGCGCACAGGGCTGGGAGGATGGCTTCCTCTTGCCAGGCCCCTTAGATCATTTCAGCAATTGTTCTGTTAAACACAGCATTAATGTTATCAAGACACAGCAAGCAGCAGAGAACTTACAGAATCACATTTCATAGTGTCTCATCTCCAAATCAGATAAATGTGGTATACGGGTTCCATCCAGGAAGCATTCAGTCAGAGCAAGTTAAAGTCAGTACTCTCTAACACATTTTCAGGATGTTTATACTGAATTAGCCCAAGGGGGAAAAATCAACCTGCTCGATGTAATTGCTCAAACTTGCATCTCAAGTCTGCAGCAATGTCTATTTATCTTTGAAAGAAACCTAGGCAAAAAATTTCAGGAGTTGGAAATTTGCCAATTCTCTATTTTTCTCCCTGTGGGATAATTAATCTTTTTCTTTCTTTTTAAATAAAAGGGACATATATTTGAAGAGATTATTCCTGGTGCACCTACCTAACCACTGTACAAAAGACTTCACCATAGACATTATACTCTTGATATCCCAAACATAGGAGTACATGTCATAAAGGATTGTCCTGTTGGCACAATTGGAAAGACGTGTGAACATTCCCATCACTAGTCCGCACATCTCTTCAAACTTGGCTGCTCGTGACCGCCATTCTTCAATCTATTGAGGATCAATAAAGACTCAGAAAATCACAAGCTTAACAAAATAATCTAGACATAAAATAGTAAATTAAATTGTTTATGTTACCAGGTACTTGTAATTTATCCTAAACATTAAAGAACTACTGGCTTAAACTCTTTAAGTAATAAAATATTCCATCTCCCCAAACTGACAAAGATTCCTAAAATAATCAACTTCGACTTTCCTTCTTCATTCTAGCAAGAAGGTCAAATTACTGAACTGAAGGTACAGATTCAAGAGTCCACATGTACTTTACAGAACAGACTCTAAGAGGTCGTCGATTTTCTGCCAGTTACTTACACTCATTTAAGAGCCTTCTTCAGACTGTATGAGTGTGAAGATTTCTCAATAAAAAAATATTTTTTTTTTAAAAAAAGAGCCTTCTCCCTATCAGCAGAAGGGAGACCATTCAGACTAGAACAGCTGGTAAATTAAGCATACTTGCCTTTTCAGAGTCTTTTCCTTTGCAGTTGACACTGACAACACTGCTATTTGCTCGAAGCCACTGGAACTCCCGCAACATCTGTGCTCCTTTAGGTCCATGCTCATAAGGGAGATAAAACAGATCAGCAAGTAACTGCAAATCCTCCAAGGTCACTGGTTCTGCGGTGTACAAAGGCTTTTCATTTGGACCCGGCACAAACTGCTCCTTGTTTGTCTGTTCGTCAGTCTGCATAGGGGCAACATCACTAATGCAATCTTCCTGCATAGACATCTCTGGAGATTTTGATTCAGTTACACTCTCTTTATCAGTGTCCATCGGTTTCAATTCTTCTGCCATTTTAGCTTCTACAATTTCAGTTAGTATTTGACTGTCATTCTTGTGATCTGTTTCCTCTTGTTTTTCCACTACCATGTCCATGGGTTCTTCATCCGGCTGTTTTTTTTCTTCTTCCTTGGTCAGAGTTGCAGGCTCACCACTCAAGGCTGCTCCCTGGCTCATAATGGGCTCCTGGTAAACTGTTGTAACCACAGTCGTGGCATTCAAACAGGGTGCTGCAACTAGAGGAGCCCCATCAACTACACTTGCTTTAGCTCCACTGTGTGCAACTTGCCTACCTACAAAAACAAACAAAATTGCCATAAAGATATCAGGAATTAGAAACAGAACAAATCAGATTTAAAGAAATACTACGTCTGACCATATCTGTAATAATTTGAGCCCTGAGTAAAAGTGAAATTTCTCTAAACCACAGTGGGAAGGTGGGGGGCCAAGGAGAATACTGGAGAGATATATCCCAACATCTATATGTCTATTATCTTCTCTTTTGAGGATTTGTATTAAAAAACTGTATTCTCTAGATCTCTAAAATCTCTTAATCTAATTTCAACTTTGCTTGATGGGCCTAAGGTAAGGTACCTGATGTAATCCAATTCCCTTACAAAAAAAAAAAAAAAAGGCCAAGGGAGTATAAGGGTAGTTCAGTGGTAGAATTCTTGCCTACCATGTGGGAGACCTGGATTCGATTCCCAGCCTAGGTACTTAAAAAAAAAAAAAAAACCAACAAATGGTGATGGTGCACAAGTAGGAAAAGAATGAAATGTTACCCACCCCCCAACCACACTAGCATAAAAAAAAAGAAGGCCAAACTCACTGCTGTACTGATGAGGTACACCAAACTCCTGCAACCATTCTGTTAATGCTAGCTTTAGAGCCATCTGTGGACTATAGAGTACGTCAGTTTCAATATCTTCATCACTGCCTTCATTTTCTAACTTTATCTGGATTGATACAGTACTGTCTTCACTGTCAGCTGCAAAAAAAAAACCAAAAAACAAAAAATAGTTTTGATTAAAGCAGCTACCTTATAAGTGAAGGATAAATGCAAAATACTAATAACCTCAGAAGACCTGGAATAAGAACAAACCTTAAACATAAAAATGCAAACACAAATATCATTCACTGAACCATTTCACCTAGAGTAGTCACCTAAATACACTGCTAAATGTAAAATCTCAACTGAAATAAAAAATATTAATTGTGGAGTCACTGGAATAGTAGTTCACAAATATCCACTAAGTACCAATTATCTGAAATGCAAGGTACAAGACACTATGCTTTACATAAGGATAATCCCCTATCCTTCAAGGGCTTACAGTTTAATAAGAAATATTTTTTTAAAATAATTAGCATATTTATAAATGCTGTGATGGTTAGGTTCTGGTGTCAACTTGGCCAAGTGATTAGCACTGGCCTGACCACTGCTGCAAGTGTAATTCATGATTAGTTGATAAATCAGGAGACTGGTGTAGTAAATCATCAGTTAGTTGAATGCATCTGTGGCTGATGAAATCTGTGATCAACTAAGGCATATCCACCCCCAGACCACAATGAGATAACCCAATCAGTTGAAGGCTTTTAAGGAAGAAGAGAGATTTTTTCACTGCTTCTTCAGCCAGCAAGCCTCTCCTGTGGAGTTCATCCAGACTCTTCATCGGAGCTGCCAACTTCACAGACTACCTTAAGAATTTTGGACTCTTCTTTTCCCACAGTTACGTAGACACCTTTTAAATATCATATTTACAGACATCTCCTGTTGGTTCTGTTGCTCTAGAGAACCCTGACTAATACAAAAGCCTTGAAGAGGGAAGAGAGCCCACATATAAACAGATACAAGGTAATAAAGCCCTGAACCAGGATAGTGGTAGAGAAAGTTAAGCCTGAAATCTCTGACTTGGTATTCAAAACCCTCTATTTTTCATTTTTCTTAGTATTTCCCTACACACGGTCCAGTTTGACTAGTGTCTGCTATTACTTAATGTTTCCTTGCTCTATCTTAAAAGAAGTAGGAGCTAAGTACCATGTATAAAAAGGGGGTCAAGACCGTAACCTTCAACTTCGTGGTTTTTATTGGGCAAAGAGGAGTGACAATGACTGAGCCATGAAGGGAGGCGTTAATTCAAAAACCAAAATTGATGGTGGGAATAAGGAACTGACAGAACATTAATTACACAACTACACAACCACCAAATGTCATAATTTGACACTTCAGTATCTCAAAAAGGGTCAAAATTCAGATAACTTCAACATTTCAATGCCCAGTGATTTTACTCCACTCTACCATCCCTTTTATGTCCAGCTTAATTATCCTCTCCTCTGTGAAATCATCTTACCATCACTCTTGCTTAGCTGATGTAATCACTTCTTCCCTTGTGCTCCCATAGTACTTTGTAGATAACTATTACAGCACTTACACACTATAGTACAGTTGCCTAAATATGTCTTATCCAACATTAGACTATGTTCTTCAGAAGTTGCCAACATTGTCTAACTTAGAAAGACATCAATTAGAAATTTTCATTTTTTTAAAAATAAGGCAATGTTTAAAAGGAGACTATTTCATAAATTTAAGTTGAATCTAAATGATATATGAAGTAACTCAGACAAGAACATCTAATTATTTAAAATATTCCACTTAATAAAATCACCTGAAGACAAACTGAATCAGAATGATTCCAGGGATAAAAGGAACTCGAATAAACTACCTTGTCTAATACTCAGATTTCAAAGGAAGAGTCACTTTTTAAAAATAAGGAATTAAGGCCAACAAGACTTATCCAGGACCACTCAGCTTTTCTTCTATCATATAACATTTCTCATTAAAAGTACTAAACAAGTCATCTTAATAAAAGCTCTTAATGTGTGATTACAAAGGAATATGAACTTGCCAGTGGCTCTGGTTAATCTTAGCTCTAGTTCCAAGGTAAAAGATCAAATAGAATCTACTTACTCATTACTACATCTTTTCTCACTCCATTCATGTTTGATTTGTACCAGGTGGCAAGGGTGTGGATAGCAACATAGTTGGCTTCAAATTCACAATTTGGATTAGTCAGGACTCCTTTTAACCGTGGGATGAGTTCTGTGGATCTTCCTTTGTATGGACCCAGAAATAGTCTCTTCTGATCATAATCATTAGCATGAATGTTATCCCAGATTACTGGCGCTCTCTTAATAATCTTAGAGACTTCTTCAATAGACTCTACTGGAATTTCTTTAGAAACAACTTTCGGACCTAGAAATAATGATGACAATTTAAAAGCATTTCACACATGGTTCTTTAAAAGATACTGCACATACAATGTTTAATTTTATTGTATTTTGCTTATGTTATTAAATATGCAATTCATAACGATTTTTCTTTTTAAACTAAAATAGCAACAAATGTCTTTTTACTCAAAGTTTTGTTTTTTCCTCCTTATTTTCTCAGAACACATTTCTAATAATGGAATTAGTAGTGAAAAGGTATGAACATTTAAGACCTGGGTGAGCTTCTTCCAACTGTTATCATGTTAACAAGAAACAAATTTTCACATAATACAGTAAACTCTCAATTAGACAAACCCCAATTAACCTACACCCTATGTACTGGTTTGAAAGGATGTATGTCCCCTACAAAGGCCATGTTTTAATCAAAATCCCATTTCATAAAGGCAGAATAATCCCTATTCAATACTGTATGTTTGAAACTGTAATCACATCATCTCTCTGGAGATCTGATTCAATCAAGAGTGGTTGTTAAACTGGATTAGGTAATGACATGGCTCCACCCATTTCGGTGGGTCTTGATTAGTTTCTGGAGTCCTATAAGAGGAAACATTTTGGAGAAAGAAAGGGATTCAGAGAAAGCAGAGCAGAACGACATAGCCACGAGAAGCGGAGTCCACCAGCCAGTGACCCTTGGAGATGAAGAAGGAAAATGTCTCCTGGGAAGTTTCATGAAACAGGAAGCCAGGAGAAGCTAGCAGATGATGCCGTGTTTGCCATGTGCCCTTCCAGATGAGAGAGGAGCCCTGACCATGTCTACCACGTGCCTTTTCATATGAGAGGGAAACTCTGACTGGGTTCACCATGTGCCTTCTCACCTGAGGGAGAAATCCTGAACTTCATTGGCCTTCTTGAACCAAGGTATCTTTCCCTGGATACCTTTGATTGGACATTTCTATAGACTAGTTTTAATTGGAACATTTTCTTGGCCTTAGAACTGTAAACTAGCAACTTATTAAATTTCCTTTTTTAAAAGCCATTCTGTTTCTGGTATATTGCATTCCAGCAGCTAGCAAACTAGGAGACCCTAGAAGGGTTTCTGTGCTTAATTTTTAGAATAAAGGCTAATATAGCTAGTTGATTACCAGCTGTTAATCTAGCATGGCCACTTTCATTTTACAAAATAAAAAAGTCCTCTAGAGTATCTCCTAGAGTGGATTTTAACCTAATTCCCTATAGGTTTATATTAATTATTCTATAACTAATATTCTGATTCACTGCAAAATCATCAAAGATGTTTCTATTGTTTTTTTAGACATAGTGAAGAAAACATACTTTATAAAAGACAGTATTTTAACAATGAAGATGAAATTTTCTGGTTAAGACTCAGTTAAAAAAGTTTTCAATTAACCAGAAGAACCTTATTCTATAGGTCTAATAAATCAAAGTTTTACTGTATAAATCTTAAAGACTTACCTGTCCAAAGCACCTCAATCCCAGGTAGAAGCTTTTCACCCACAGTCCTTAAATAAGGAGACTGAGACACATTTGGGTAACAGAAAGTGCCACAATATTCTGAACGTAGGGGGAAAAATTAAGTAAAATAGTCAGGAGTGAAATTATCATGGGATTCTGAAGGGGGAAAAAATGTCTGCCAATTCTAAATTCTTTTCATCCAAATGATAAAAGTCATCCATGTCATGCACAAAAAGATGTAAATTCAAGTGGGGAGCTCATTTAGAAATCAATGAATAAAATCAGATAGTCTTACAACAAGAGTACAAATAAACCCTTATGGATCCAACAGTCACTAGAAATATGAGTTTATTAAATAAACAGAATTTTAGCATTTTTTTCATACTTAATTGCCTTCATTTCTGTAACAATCTCAGAGGCCAAACAGAATGAGTTGATATTAATAGAAAGCAAGATTATGTGCCCATGGCTATTAGTATTCAACTGCAACTTAAATTACAATTTGGTCTGAATTAAGTAATTCTCAGTATAATCTTTTTTTATCATTATTTGAATACTTAGATTGTTTAGTATTAGACCACTGAAATAAAGTTCATGACTCACAATGCTCTTAAAATAGACATGCATAGAATTAAATAATCCACTCTAAAATTTCTTAAAACTAATTAATTTATTTCTTCCTAAACAGGAAGTCAGGTCTGAAGAAAACATCATAAGGTGAATTTTGTGGGGCAACCAAAGGAGACTAAAACATTTTCAAAGGAATGAGCTGGAGGGTGGGGATGGGGTGGGGATGAAGCTTTCTATGCTGACTACTGGAAATAAAAGCCCAGATGAAGAAAGAATACAGGCATGTATGGGCAGAGAATGGGAATAAGTAGGAGGAAAAGTGAAGTGACTAAGTTCAAAGCAATGCAAACATTTTTTTCTTACAGTTTGCATTTCAATAAACCTACCCCTCCTTTAATAACAAAAATGTAAATGTGACGTATTTCCAGTATAAATACATACAATTTTTTGCTTAATCTATTGCCATTTATTAGTCCCTAAAATTTCTCGAATTTAAGATCTTGAGAAAGACCTTCTGGGGAAAAAAAAGCATTCCTATCTTAATACATCAAGGGAGGTTGGGGACAATAGCACCCATATGCATTCCTTTGAAAGTAATCTATTTTGAGATCACTAGCTAAATATAAAGCTATTGTATACAATACCTGTAGGGCAGAAGAGGAAGGTTTCTGGCTCTCCTAGGTATTGATAAATTTCATTTGTGATGGAGACCTGGGCATGAGCAAAAGAACTGAATACTTCTTTGTCTGCTGCACACATATTATGGTCAATATCATCAAAAAGCAAGGCAAATGACCTGCATCCAAACTGAGAAACCTAGAAAAATAAGAGCAAAAGGCTTATCATCTTATCTTAGAGCTAAAAATACAGGAATCCAAATGTTAAAGTATATACTTCATAGTCACACTTAAAGTCGAATATTTTCCTCAAAACATTCAAAGCCAGACCTATTGTTTCTACAATTTCAATGAAAAGAAATTCTAAGTTAAACAGCAACTTAGGACAGTTTGGGGACACATTTTTCATTTCTCTTTAAATACAATATGCCAATACATTCCAACAAAGCTTCTACAACGTGGCCTTCTATGTTGCTGACTTGGCTGCTAACTGTAGAAGCACCAACAGAGTCAGAAAAATTATGAAACATGAAATAAAAAGAAAACTTTCGACCTGAAAAACACAAGCCTTGTTCTACTCCCAAATGGCACATTAATCCTACTTAATCCCTTTGTAGATAAACCTAACTGGGCCATGAATCAGAAAACGCTTAAGCAGAACACCATAAAAGAATGTGATCAAACAGGGAAATAACCTCTCAAAAGCTCACTTGTGGTCATGGGTGCACAACATTGTGAACATAATTAACATTGATTATATATTTAATGTGGTTAAAAGGAGAAATTTTAGGTTGTATATATGTTCATAGAATAACACACACAAAAAAAATCCACGGAACTGCACACACACACAAAACTCTGTTTGTGAAAATTCTTATCAGACATTTTAAAGCCACCAATAATTTATTTGCCTAAAGAAATGAAACATATAGGAAAAGAAAGATAAAATCAACCCTGAAAAACACTGGGAAAATGGATGCCCTAGACTTTTCCAAAAACCGTAGGCAGCTTCATGCTAAGTAGAATCTAAACTATGTTGAGTTCTCCAACAGTTCATGTATTTACCTATTCCATTTTCCCTCTAATCTTGGAAAACTAGCCACCAATAATTTCCAGACTAAATCATATCTCCTAGCCATAAAATTGAAGGGACTGATGTCTAATAGATAACACACACTGTTTCGATAATCTCAGTAACAAATTCATTCAAGCTCTCAATGGTATATATCAATTTCTCAAAATGTGGTTACGGACCACTCAATCACATGGGTTCCTAGTGTCCATCCCATACTGTCAGCATACAAGTTTCTAGGAGTGGAGTATAAAAATCAGCATTCTTTTATACATCACTTGTAAGCATTATTTTAAGACAATTCTTAAGCAAAATAAGTTTGAGAAGCACTGGTACCACTAGCAAAGCTGTTTTGGACTCACTTTGGAAAATATTCCTCTGTCAGAAGGATTAAAGTAAAAAAGTCTTACAGAAACATAGAAGTATGAATTTGGCTTCCTTTTAACATCACAAAAACTACTCAAAAATCTTGATTTCATACTGAGTTGGGAAGAATAATTAAAAATTAAAGAAATTACCTGGTCTAGTTTGCGCTTTAATGTAGATACTTCTTTGGGGTTAGAAAAGGTGATATCCAACCCAGGTGAGATAGCGTAGATGAACTCTATTTCATATTCCCGTGCAGCAGAGATGAGAGTCATAAGTTGCTCTGAAGAACATAGTCCATGTTTTTAGAAAACTTTAAGAACCTTTACCTTTCGACTGAATGTAAAAGATCATTTTTCTAATTTACAATGAGGTAAGAAAAATTTTACAAAATCATCACCTCCAACATAACAAGCTATACAAAATGGCACAAACCTTACGAGTCATGGCAAGAGAGAAAAAAAAAGTTTTCACACTTTTCTAAGCCAACAGAAAATAAAAGGATGTTCTTTAATTTATCACTTTCAAATAGTTCCTTATCCTTTTTGGGAAACACTTTTAAAAACAATAAATATTCTATTCCTTTAACTGCCATTTCTCAGAGAAGTGTCAACTCCTAGTGAACACAAAGCATTTCTATTCCCTGTAACATGTGAGAGAGAAATACTTTTCTATTTTTGCTGTCTCTGACAAACTACAATTCCTAAATAAGTAAATCTATGTGTAACTACCATATCATTTGGAAGCAAAAATGCTTTCTTCAGAATTAGGTAGAGTGATGGCTTTAAAAATTCTCATCTTTAAAACCAAAGGAGAAACATGTTACAAAGTTTAAGCTTTTAAAATGTTACAAACTCTTTTTTTCTAAATAAATTTTATAACTTCTATTCCACACTACAGGATATATCCTTGACTAATTTTCAGTGGCATCTCAAACTAGTCATCAATTTTATTTTGATTATTAATCACATTAAGTTTCATTACCAGCACCATCAGAAAATAATTACGTTGAAGGCACACTTAAGTTATATGGAGTCATAAGTTTTAATTATTTCCTTCATAATTCAAGAAAACTTTTCTGCCTTCAATTCTCTGGCTGGTCTTTGTAACCAAGTGTCTTATTAGCTGCACATGGATACCATTTAATTCCAAGTATAAAAGTGTTTCCCCACTCACTTAAGTCCTTAAAGAAAAGCACCATCTGTTCTATTTACAGGGAGGTTCTGTGAGGTACTACCTTATTTATGAACTTTATGTAACTAAAACATAAGAATACACCTAGCAAGGATAGTCTGTAATTGCTCTCCACTTCAATACAGGCCTGGGCTAGGGTGAGATCTTTATTTTAAATAAAGACAGGACCAGTAACAGTGCCGTGCCAAGCCATACTGGAATCTGAAACAAAAGAAACAATCAGTAATGTTGATCCTGTCTTTATTTGAAATTTTGATATTCTGCTCATTATGGATTTTTGCATTAACTTTGATTTTTTAAAAATGCATAAAATATTATTTATCTTGATTATTAATTTTGGGGGGGAGCCCCTTAAATTCTGCTCCCAAGGTAAGGGCCTCAAACTTGCTTTGCCCGAAGCCTGGCCTGCTTCCACACCTCTTTGCCCAGAAGCTCATTGTTTAGACTACTAGCAGAAATCAAAGAACATAATCTGTGACCACAAAAGAGGTAGAATCAGACCATCTCACCAATGAATCACATTTATGGATGTGAGCCTGCTAGTGAGATTCTGAATTGCACTAGCTCACACAGACTAAAAATAGTTATCAGGTAGAAAAAAAAGGAAACTATCTACAAAGTGAAAAGGAAATTCACATTCAAATAAAATTCTTATACAACTGCATTTAAAATATAACTATTTTCTTCATACATTATGAATTAGTGGGTTAAAAGGAAAAAAATTTACCAGCTTCCTCCACTGAATACATTTCTCGCCAAAACATCCTATGTTTGTAGTCATCTTTGGGGGCATACAAGTATGTATTTAATTCCCATTTCTGGAGCCTTGGGGGGAAAGAAAATTATGTATGTATGAACATAAACATATAAGCTATGATGAATCTCAAATTTTTCCTTTCCCTATAACATCACAATCTTATATAAAGCTGATACTATTCTGGGCATTGGCTTTTTAACCTTTTTTTTAAGTCAGTAGAATTTTTTAAAAATTAAATATTATAAGTAATGTCAAAATATTAAATAGTTTTAAGTAAAAACACAACAGCTCCAAGGAAGGCAGATGAAGTCCAAAACCTATTCAAGCTTCCCTGGAAAGATATAAAATCCTCTTGCATAGGTGAAGAAGATGTAAAAGACCCAAGTAAATGAACTTTTGTGAAAACAAAATCAAATTGTATCCAGCCTACCTCTTATGCATTAAATAGATATCACCTTTTTAGTTAAGGCCAACAGAGAGGCTGGAGGGAACTGCCTGAAAATGTACAGCTGTGTTCCAGTAGCCATGTTTCTTGAAGATGACTGAATAATGATATAGCTTTTTTGCAAGGTGACCGTGTGATTGTGAAAACCTTGTGTCTGATGCTTCTTTTATCTACCTTATGGACAGATGAGTAAAACATATGCATTAAAAATAAATAAATAATAGGGAGAACAAATGTTAAAATTTAGTGGATTGAAATGCTAGTGATCAATGAAAGGGAGGGGTAGGGGGGATGGCATGTATGAATTTTTTTCCTGTTTTTTTAATTTTTTTTGAATTGACGCAAATGTTCTAACAAATGATCATGATGATGAATATACAACTATGTGTTGAAAAAAAAAGAATGTTCATATTGCACGTTGATTGGCTGTACTAATAAAAATTTTAAAAAATAGCAAAGGAAGAAAAAATAATATCCACATGAAAAACATGAAAAATTTTTTTTTACCCAGCCTATCAATGTTAATATTTCTTCAAACAAAAGAAAAATGTTAAGACTCTCCTCTCCTTCATAAAATCAAAATTTACCTTCTAAAGAGTTCTTTTCTCTGTTCCATAACCCAAGGTCTTCCATAAAATCCTACGATTCAAATCAAGAATGAAATTATTTCCAAGTTTCAAACATGGTAAACTGTTTATCAAGAAAAGCAGGTTACAAAATATACAGTTGTAAAATTGTATATAACAGACCAAACGCTGAAGGATATTTAGTAAAACATTAAGGTATCTTTATCTTTAGATGACTATATATATATATTTTAACATTATCATATTACAGTTAGGTAGCATTGGGCTATCCATTTCTGAGTTTTTACAATCAGTCCTGTTGCACAATCTATCCCTTCAGCTCCAATTACCCAATATCTTACCCTATTTCTACTCCTGATGGTCTCTGTTACCAATGAAATTCTCCAAGGTTATTCACTGACGTCAGTTCATATCAGTGACCATAGGTGACAATATTTTAAGGTGTTTCTTATTCTGTTTGCTTAGGTCAATTTTCTGATTTTTCAACCATGATTACTTATGCAATAATATTATTTAAAACAGCTAAACCTTATCATCACTTTTCACTACCAACAAAGAGTAAACACATATTAAATCTAATTTTTCAAAGAGTATCTCAATCTTATAATGGAGGAGAAAAAGTAAAGTAATTCAAAACTGCTAATAGTAATCATCACACCTAGGAAGCAAGTTAAACTGCTTTAGAGAGTGGAGGGAGATAAATGAGTAAGGTAGGAAAGAATCAGGAATCTAGATCTAATTTGGAAAGGAATCTGATTAATCTATTTTTATAATCATCTTTTTTTTTAAGTTCCTGATATAATCAGAGACCAAAAAATGTCTGAAACTACATTCACAATAAATACAACAGCAGAAATGGCCCAAACTGGAAACCCTCAAGCAATCTCAATTTCAGAGTAAACACTTCAACAACTAAAAATTCAAGAATGTATTTTATCTCATAAGGGGGCAAAGCACAAGTAATGCACACTCAGGGAATAGATCTGCAGAATGATGCCACCACACAGACCTTACACCTTGCCTAATACTTATTTTCCATCTCTCTGTCTCCTCATCTGCAAGAGATAAGGACAACGTCTCATGAAGATGGTTAATAAAAACATCCTCAACACAAATGCTCTGCACACAGTCTACATAAGAGACTGCTGTAGAACTGAAATTTCTGAAATGTGTTAAACTCCCACCTCTAGACAAGATGGTTACTCTGCACCACAAACAAGGACACTGACAGACCAAAGTCAAATTCATTATATACCAATGTATGAAACTACAACACTTCTATCTTGACAATTCAATGTTCCCCTCTTACAAGTGATTTAAAATATTTGTGATCAGTAAAACTGCACAAGTCTTTGGCTTTCCTAAAGTCTTGGTATTGTCATTTTTCTCTTAAAGGGAGGAGGCATTAAACATTCCATTCGAGTTACTTTTAATATTAAAAATTTTTTTTGAAGAGTTTACCATCTTAATCTTCAGATGCCCTAATTGCTCTTTGAGAGTTAGGTTCACGGTTTTGGTTGATGGGCACCACAAAGAGGAAGCAGCACAGTCAGGAATGAGTTTAAAATCAACAAAGACTGTGAGGGAAGGAAAACAAAAAATAATCCCAGCAGTACCTACAGTATTTGCTATCTTCATTCAATTTTAGGAACGGTGCCAACAAAGAAGAACAAAAAATCAGTGCTGACTCAGGTACTCAAGAAAATACACAAGGTCACCAAGAAAATATACAACGGAATGGGAGGAGGAGCAACAACAGACAAGAGAAGTGAAAACCACTCTATTCTCTAGCATAGGAAGTGTCCCCTTCTCAGTACTTTGAAAAACACACCAAATTATTTAATCCTTCACAACCACAGAAGATGTAACAGACAAGGAGAAGTTTCCTTACAGACAAGTCTAGTTTTAAAATTTTTGAACCCCCCGCACTTCCTTCCCCACCATCCATGCCAACATCTTTAATGACAAAACATAGATTTTTTTCTATTTCACCTCCCCCCCAAATTCTGCAAGATGATTAACTCACCCAACAGGTTCACTCACTACTGTAGCTGCAGTTTGTTCTTTGCTACAATTAAACTTAATCTAGAATATCATAACTATCATCCATCTATCAAATGAATATTATATAGTGAAACCTTGGAAAATATGATGCTGCTCTCAATTTGAAGAACAATTCTTCTTCACTTTTCCAAACCTTTTTGGGTTTTATACAGAATAATTTTAGACTCATGCACACCATTATATTTAAAAGGAAAACAGAGAATAAAACAGACATCTAGGAAACCAGGGGTCGGCAAAATACCTCAGACAATAACATGTTGAACTCTAGGAAAGAGCAATAATGTAACTGATTCGTGCTTTCATAGAATGTAAGGCTGAATATTTGTCCATTCATAGTCAGAAATTGTGATACAATATTGTGATACAATCTGGCCGTTTTCCATAATCAGAAAATGATCACTCTTTTTAATTCGAAACGGGAAGAGAAAAGGTAAGGATTGCAGTCTCTTCTGGAGTCATTAAATTCAAATTCCGTACCTTAGACACTTTGAGGTTTTGTTTTTAGATTCAAACTTTATCCTTCAGAGGGAAATACAGTAATACCTGGGAAAGAGGATAATACCTAGGTTGCAAATAAATCGGGAGTGGAGGGCGGTTGGGGACAACAAGAAAAATTCAAAGCAGAGAGGAATCTGTAACGCTACAGGCCGACTATTCTTCTCTACACTCCAGGAGTAAAACCAGCACGTTTATGTGGGTTAAATTTTTTCCCCAAAAGGACGGAGACAGAAGCACTATACGTTTTTCATTTGAACGGGGACACCAAAGTGCAACGAAGTACAATCAGAGCCTAATACTAACTAGGCTCCTATAACCTCCTCCTCAAAAGCAAGCCTGGCTCCAGTACCCAGGCGGGTGGGCCAGGCCTGTTTGCAGCCAGAAGGGAATTCGAAGCCTTTAAAAACGTGGAGACGAGACTCGCCCACCCGCTTCACCTCTTCCTCATCCTAGTATGGCCAAATTTCTGAAAATAAAAGAGAGCTAAAAACTTAAGTCTTGTAAAGCACACCCTCCTCCCCCAGAGTCAATTAGACTCCTTCTCCGTCCCCTATCTCCTCCCCCGAGGAGAGAATATATTAGCTCCGAGGCATAAGGGAGCGCTCACCTTCCACCACGCCACACAGGAATCTCCGCGCCCCTCCTGCTGCCCCGGGCCCCGCTGCTACCCCGGCCCCGGGGGGGTTGTCCTCTCCGGAAGCCGGCGCTGCCGGCGGCTCCAACGTTGCTCCCGCGGAGACTGCAACGGCAGGACTGGAGTTGAGCTCGCTTTCCCGCTCCTCCAGCGCCGCCTGGTTTTCCTTCTGCACCATCCTCCCGCTCCTAGCCGCCGCCGCCACCTCAGCAGGTCCTCCTCGGCCTCCGTCCGTTGGGCCGCTGGCCCGGAGCCCTGGAGAGGGCCTCACCTCCGAGCGCGCGCCCCTCCTGCTCTTTCCCCTCCCCCTTCGGCCCTTCCCCCTCCCTCTGCGTCGGGGCCCGAATGCCCGGATGAAAAGGGCGGCGGCACCCAACGCGAGCCCTTTGTCAGCGGCTGCCTCAGCCTAAGCTGAGAAGCCGAGAGCCTGAAGGGAGAGCGAGAGCGCAACCTCTGGTTCCCTGGCCGTAGATAGCCAGAGTTCCTCTTCTCGTTCTCAGTAAGCCTCTGCTACCTCCCGTTTATCTTCCCTCTTCCGCTTTTTCCTCACCGAAGCCCCTAGGTCTCCTTTGCCGCTGCCCCTACCGCCCGCTTCCTGTTTATCCGCACTGAGCCTGCGCCGCAGACCGGCTCAGACCGGTCCGTTCAGTCCGGCTTACCCACTTCTTTTGGGTCAGCCTATTGAATCTCATTCGGTAGGGGGAAGTAGGACACAGGAAACGTGAAGAGCGGAAGGTAATGAAGGCAGTGGGATGTACCATTTTTGCTTACTACCCTCCAGTACGAGTCAAGCATTCTGGGACAGACCATTATCCCACCCATAGGAGGGGAGTATGGGAGGAGGAAGGGCACTTGAAAGAAGGCGGGGGCGAAAGGCAGAGGTGTTTACTTTCTCACTGCGCAGGCGCGGAGACGAAGCCTTTAGTTTTTTAAAGAGAAAGGGAAGGACTGACCTACTTTCTATTGGAGTGCTCCTAGTAGGTTAGTTGGCTTTATCTGCCTGACCCATACCCGGTTCTGTGAAGACACCACTCGATGGAGCTCAGCTCGCCCCTCTGCCTTCAATCATTTTCCCTACTCCAAAGACTGGAGTTAACCTCGTTTAAAAATTCAGTTCTTCGTTCATTCCTTCATTAAGCAGACACCTATTGAGCGTGCCTCCTGCTGGGCTCTGGGACTACTGTGAGCTCATAATATTGTGGTGGGTACAAACAAGTACACGCATTTCCCGTACCGAGCTCAGAGTAGGGAATGACTTACTCGTTCTGGATCATAAAGGATGAATAGGATTTAGCCAGACTGAGTAGGAGGGAGAAGGAAACAGCACTCCAGACAAGGGCAACAGGAGTCCAAAAGTAGAGAGAGAGGAATAGGTCTGCTTGTTTGGGAATGGGAAGAGTCCGGTGGAGCTGGAGCATGAGCTGTGTAAGGGGGGCATTGAAATCCCTCAGGCCTCAGCATAAATATTTCCTTGGCGTAGTCTTTGCTGAGCTCTAGATGGGCTTGTTATATGTTCTCAGAACTCCCTGTATTTGTATCATAGTGCAGTTTACATTTATATTATTTGAGAGCTCTATCTCAACTTTTGAGGTATGCGATATGTCTTTCTTTCAAAGATTGTTGACCCTCTCAAGAGTCTATAAGTATCTCAGTCTCATTCTGATTAGACAGTACTGTCCATTTACATTTCAATCCAGTAAGCATTTCCTCCTATGGTAGCCCAAATTTGTTGCTCCCAGAACTGTTATAGACTGTTCTGGTTTGAAAGGATGTATGTACAGTAGAAAAGCCATGTTTTAATCCTAATCCCATTTTGTAAAGGCAACCGTTTCTTCTAATCCCTATTCTGAAACTGTAATTATCTCCCTGGAGATGTGATTTGATCAAGAGTGGTTGTTAAATTGGATTAGGTGGGTCTTGATTACTTTATGGGAATCCTATAAAAGAAATATTTTGGAAAAAGTGAGAGATTCAGAGAGAGCAGAGAATGCTGCAGCACCACAGAGCAGAGAGTCCATGAGCCAATGACCTTTGGAGATGAAGAAGGAAAACGCCTCCCAGGGAGCTTCATGAAACAGGAAGCCATGAGAGAAAACTAGCAGATGATGCCGTGTTCGCCATGTGCCCTTCCAGCTGAGAGAGAAACCCTGACTATGTTCGCCATGTGCCTCCTCACTTGAGAGAGAAACCCTGAACTTCGTGGGCCTTCTTGAACCAAGGTATCTTTCCCTGGATACCTTTGATTGGACAGTTCTATAGACTTGTTTTAATTGGGACATTTTCTCAGCCTTAGAACTGTAAACTAGCAACTTATTAAATTCCCTTTTTAAAAGCTATTTTCTGGTATATTGCATTCCAGCAGCTAGCAAACTAGAACACTCATAGTTCCTAATAAGTGCTATGAAGTGGAGAAACCAGTTGAAGTGATGAAGGGTAAATGCAGCAAGAAGGAGCTACTGCAGATGGCTGAGAACTAGTAAGCTAGCTGGGAGATGATGGTAGCCTGGACTAGGGTGTAGCAGTAGAGACAGAGAGGTGCTGTACCTTTGGGTGGTAATAATAGTGATTGAGGAATAGGGTTTGGGGGAGAAGGGAGAGGAAGAAATGAAGCCTCCTAAATGTTGACCTGAGCAATTTGGTAGATGTTATTTACTGAGATGGGGAGGACTGGGAGGGCATGAATCAAAGCTCCTTTTTGAAAAAATAAATAAATAAAAGCTCCCTTTTTCAACATATTACATCTGAGAGTCCATCACAGATTTATGTGGTGATGTCAAATAGGCAATTGGACATACTGGTTTTGGAACTCAGAGATTTCTGGCAATATAAACTTGGTAGTCCTCTGCATGTAGACGGTGTTTAAAAACAGGAAATTGGGTTTGGAGAAGAGGCTCAAGTTTGAGCCAAAGGACCCTGCAATGTTTAGAATTCTGGTTGAGAAGGATGAGTCTGCAAGTTAGGGCTGAGAAGGGGTGGCCAGAAAGGTAAGAGGAAGACCAGGACAATGTGACATACTGGAAGGCAAAAGAGGAAATTGTTTTGAGATGAAGCCACTCTCAACATTCAGACACCAGCAAATGTCCAAGACAAAATTATCAGAAGTTTTTTTTCTGCATCTCCTCTGTGTAACTTAGTTGTGGGGTACCCATTAATAATCCCCAATCTCAGACTTCACTTGGCTTTTCCTTGAAAAAATGGAGCCTGTCTTCATGCCTGACTCAGTTATATATACATGCTATCATACTCATTCATACACAGTTATTTTATTGACTGCCTATTATGTGTTAGAACCCTCACTACCCAGGATGGTGAGGAAAAAAAGACCTAGTCTAGGCACTCAAGGAGCCCTCAGGAACTTATAATGATGTCCAGAGAAGGGATGGGAGTAACCTACCTTTGGTGGGAAGAAAGTTTCCTGCCCTACACCAGACATCTCTAACACCCTTTGTGCTACCAACCCATGATTATCTGCCGTGGGACCATCCCATCTGATCCCCCCATCATTCCTAGTGGGAGTATGGACACAAATAAATATCTATACTGGAGGCAAGATATTCTAGTTGAATATTCTAGTTGAACTATTCTAGTTCTGACTAGTGTCGTTTCTAGAGTGGGAAGTTTACACAAAGGTATTTTCATTAGAAATGAAGGGGAACTCGCAAAAGAAAGCACTTTGAAATGAAGAACTGTGATATATACATATGATGGAATACTGTGCTGCTACACAAAGAAACAAAGTCATAAGGCATGCAACGAGGTGAATGAACCTGGGAGACATTATGTGATGCAAAATAAGCCAGAAACAAAAGAACAAATATTGTATGACCTCTTTTAGAAAATGCTTAGAAGAAAATTGGGGCTTAGATTGTAAGTTCTTATAGCAGTCACATTTAGTCCAGAGCTGCAATTGTTATTTCTAGATTTTGAGATGCTGTGCTATATATGTATAACCTGGTATTTCCCTGGAACTTTGGATACCTGTGACACCTAAAACTCAAGAGTAGGAGTTCTACAGCTCTGAAAGTCAGCATTGTCACTTACAACAACTATTAAAGAAACCGAAAAAGAGATCAGGCTTCAATTAGAGAAAAGAACGAAGCCAATCGTGTCAGGACTAAGATAAAATCAGAATACAGGGGTAAGGAGGACATTGTCAGTATTTTAGAACTTTACCTACTCTCTGAGACCAAAGGCAGAGAGGTTTATTTTGTCTAAAATGTAAATTCTCTGTAGCACATAATCTAACTCAGCCTGTCTGGATTGCTCATTTAAACAACCCAAACACAGAGTCCAGAATGGGAATGAAGGCTTTTAATTCTGTACAGCTTAGTATAATGCCCGCTACATACCAGAGTATGTTGAGCAGATAAAAAGTATTGGCACTCAAGATGGCGGCTTAACAACGTGAGCATTTTAGTTCGTCCTCCGGAACAACTACTAAATAACCAGAAACAGTACAGAACAGCTCCTGGGGCCACGTAAGTGACCAGACACACAGTGTACCCCAGTCTGGACCAGCTAGACCGGCTGTGAGCACCCCCCAGAACCGGGAGTTCCCAAAGCTGCGGCGGCCAGTGCCCCTCCCCGACAGGCCACTTCCCAGAGGGAAAAGGAAAGGACTTTACCAGCAGCAGGGACTGGGCACAATCAAACGCCAATTGTGGAACTAATTAACAAATTCTGACTACTAAAAATAGGCCCCCAGTTTAGGTGAACCTGATCAAAGTGGAGGTTGCTCATTTTTGCCCCAGTGCCAAGGGGGCAG